>JAOTQH010257850.1:0-21097 GCA_025631255.1 Cornus kousa | reverse complement strand
CCCCTAATATAGGCTTTGTGCACAAATAGTCCCTCCTTTTTTAAAATGTGTATTTAAGTTCATAAAATTCAAAAAAATATGCAAATAATTTGATCGCATTTTGACAAAAAAGTAAATATGAAAACCCCATTTTGACTTTTTTATTCCTATTTTACCACTTAGGAAATGTGCATAACCCCCCAACCAAAATCGCCACCATCGCCACCGCCACCCAAGACACCAAAAATAACCCCCTTAAGTTTGTCCCCCCCACCCGGCAATAATGGACTCCAAAAAGATGCGTATAAGCACTAATTACGAACCCTAGAGTACATATGTAACCATTAAAAATCGATTTTAAATTAATTGTGAGTATAATATATATATAGTTAGGTACCTGATTTAGTATAAAACTCTTGCCTTGGCGAGCGCGACCGCAGACAGAGACGACGCCCACGGGTTGTTTAACGAGTTGAAGCGTCGCGATGACTTCAGGATCCATCCAGAACTTGCCCTTCTCGTCACAGTACACCAGGAGAATCGGTCTCGCCGGTCCAAGGGCTGCGCCGAAAGCCGACGAAGAAGGCGCCGGCTTCGGTGAAGGTTGGGGAGAGTCACCAGAGCCTTTACTAAAAAACTTCCTCATCAACTTTCTTGCCCTTCTTCTTGATACATGTTAAGGAAGTGTGTGTTGTGTTGTGTTGTGTTGTAGGGAGAGAAATTGAAACAGGGGAGGGAAAATATGCATAGAGTTGGATCATGAATGAATCAGCAAAGAACACTTGGCCGGAAACAATGAAACGACAGATTGCGATTTGCAATGACGACAATCGTGGCAGCGACAGTCATGGGCGCGCCGAACTGGAACGGATTTCGCTGTTGCTTAGGGGCTCGCCGAACTGTGTAAGCTTCACCGGTGGGTCTGTGGCACCGAGAGAGGTGGATATTGATTATAGTAAAATGACTCAATTAGTCCTTAAATTAAAAGTGTATTTCTAAGGATATATTTGTCAAAAAATGTTAGCTTTGTTGGTGAGTTTGGAAATTGTCTAGACTGCCTGGTTTTTTTTAATATTATTTTATTTTATTGATAAAAGGGTATAATCTTTTTATGCGAACCAAATTAATAATATAAAGGGGTTTTATACCACAAGAAATCTTTTTGCACTATATCAATGGTTTTTTCACTTAACCTTAAACACTTGACCCTTAAACCTCACTTAACAATGGAGGTGATGCACCAGAGTTGAGCGAGGATTTTACATGCAAGATTGGCCTATTTGACAAATTTGAGGTGCCCTCATGATCAATGTGATCAATACTTCTTTCAAAATAAATATACAGATTTCATATATCCCAAAAGTTGAATACTTCGGGACAATGAGAATCCTGGCCTATCAGGTACACAAATATATATATATATAGTCCACCTTTTAAAGAGGGGTACAACTAATCAAATCTACATCTCACGTCAGTTACAAGGAGGTTCCTCATCATAAGTTGGGAGCGAAATATTGTTCCACAAGAATTACGAATAATCAATTTTGTCCTAGTACAAGCACATACATACCACATCAAATTTCAAATATTGAATGATCTTAATTTATTTATTTTTCACCAATGATCTTAATTTAATTCAACAATATTTATAACTTAAAAAAGAAGTTTCAAAGTAACAATTAAACACTCAAAAAAGTCTCAAACTTCAATTGTTCTAGCTAAAAACGCAAACTTCCATCCGAGGAACTGCATGGAAAGCTAACAATACCAATCACTCAATATATAATAAAAACCAACAGATCCATCCATCAGTACCTCCTGGGAAAGCGATCCATAAACCTACCTGAGGGGCACTCAAATTGCAGGTGTCCTCTTCCCCCACAGTTGTGACAGATCATCAAGGGGGCCATAAAATCCCGGCTCATATAGCCTGGCTGCATACAATCCCGGCTTATATGACCTGGCTGCTGGCAGTTTCGACATATAATCTCTCGATAACCACCACCACTACGAATCCCAAAACCCCTCTCTTCTACAACATTCGTCTTCGGGCAATCTCTAATCACATGCCCCGAAATATTACACGAGTTGCAGACGGGATCATTTTGACAATCTCGTGCCAGGTGACCTGTCCTCCTACAGTTCTTGCATGCCTTGTCATTTGTACAGTCAGCTGCCATATGACCTTGCTTGAAGCAGTTATTGCACAACCTCAGGTCACCAGGTGACAGTGGAGGAGCGGTGCATTCTCTAGCACGGTGTCCTGCCTTACCACAAGTGTGGCAAATGCCCTCGTTTGGACAGTTTCCAGCCATGTGACCAGGTTCTCGACAGTTCCAACAAAGAGATTTCGTGGTGCATTCTGCCGCAATGTGCCTGGTTTATATTTTTTAAAGCACGGTAGAGACAAATTTAAGTAATAATATGAATAAAAAATATAATAATAATAATAATAATGGTAACTTAACCTATTACAAAGACCTATCTTATTGTTTCAAGCTTCCCCAGTCTACTTATTGTCATCAAGATTGCTTGTCGGGTAACATCACAATAAAAAAAAGTTCAAAAAATTTGCCAATTTCACTCTCATTGATGTGGAACTGAATCCAGATGAACATGCATTCTATGTCGATTAGAGTAGTAAAGTAATTATTATTTTTGTTTTTTGAAGATCTTGGGAGGGTCACTGTAACTGCCTAAGACCTCAATAGAAATTTAGTGTAATTTACCCATTGAAGCATTAGAATTTTAAAGCAATATGTAAGGATGATTTAGTAAATGATATAAATAATTTGGTTGCAACAAATTGCATTCTCACTGTAGAAATAGCAAGAATGAGGGGAGATCAACTCTAAAAAACTGTCCAATAATGTTCTTCCCTTAAAAAAAAAAAATGAACCAATTCAAGAAAGACCACATTTTCCTTCACTTCAAAATATTCCATAAGCAAATTCAAGCAATTGGATGACAGTGCACATTTGTTCCAAAACAGTGACAGTTAAGTTGCATTCTAGACATTAACGAAATGGCCTAAATGAGTAGGAGCAGTTGGATTATGCCCCTATATGGGCATCAGAAAACAGGAAAGATCTTGTGCAATCATAGAAAATAGGAATTTTTAATAACCACTTCCTAGAAAGGAAAAGCAGTGCAAACTTCACCAATGAAAGCTAAGGGAATCATTTGGTGGGTAAATTTGTTTAATTAAATGAATTGCTCGTGCCTAGAAATGAAGTATCGTGCCTAGAATTTGCAAAAACCAGAGGATGCAAGTATTCAATTTGCAAAAGTGCATGACAGCAATCCATACCCGGGAAGCCCACAATTGTGACAGATTGCCACATTAGGGCATTCTCTAGCATAATGACCCGGCCGTTTGCAGTTCTTGCAAAGATTGCTCTGGCTGAAAGAAAACAGATTAAAATTACGTCTCAGCAGAAAAAATAACACAGTAAAATCTTTTCCATCCAAAACACAAGCTTTGGAAAACCAGTTGCTTGATTCCTTGAGATGCTTCAGGTGAAAAACAGCATAACAGCAGCAAAACAATAAAAAAAATATTGGCAAAAAGAAAGGATGCCAAAATATCAGTAAAACAATCCGGTAACAAATACCCCAAACCCACCACAAATAAAAAAGATAAAAATAAATACCACCAAGGGGAAGGGACGGAGAGGTGCTAAGTTCTTGCAAGAAAACAGAGAAACGAATACACAAAAACTGTCAATCAACAACATTGAGAACGTAAAGATATTCACTCATTCCATTGAGCATGAAACATTTATATGGATATTCCCCAACTATCAAGCACACATAATACAGTAATACACGTGTTAGCACTGTACTTTCTTCTCTCCTATAAAAAATAAATAAATAAAATAAAATAAAAAGGGAAAAAAAATTCTGTGGCCCAGATAAAGTTACAGACTACATAACATGTCAACCAGATCATATACCAAATTCACAATTGCCTAATAAAAATTTCAAATAACCTTTCAATGCAACACTTTTAACAGTAATGCAAATTTCACTCTGTTATCTACTTAAAATATTGAAAACAATTATAACAACAAACTAATAATATGTGAATAACAAGAAGCAATTTAGGAGAGTTCAAATTCAAAGGCTCCCAGACACATTCATACATAGAGATATTCACTATAGCTTAACAATCATTCAATCACTAACAGAACTCGCAAATTAGAGATCCTTGCTTCACAACCAGCATGGCGATGTACAAATGCTCAAAATGAAAAAGGAAACAACAAATAAATGATTAAAAACCAAACAACCTGAAACCCCGACGTGACTCCCTCTTGTAAGGTGCAACACGATGGGAATAACGTTCAGTACGGACTTTGCGATCCAGCGGGCTCCTGCTCCTGCTGTCTAAGCTCATATTCAAAACTATCCCTATCAACACCAACCACCACTGATCAGGAACACCACCACCTCCACCACCACAGCCGCTGCCTCCTCCCTGTCCACATTACAACCACACACCGAAGACTATATCCATGAGTCCAAATTCAAATCCCTACTTTCCCCTTCATGACATAAAACACCAAACCCAACAATACAAAACATATATATTTCAAGAGTGTGGGTCTATGAAGACCCCAGTTCTTCAATTCCATCCTTGGTAAGAAATTCTATAAAATCTATTACTCAAAGTTAGTCCTAAAAACCTAATACTTTTGTAAATATGTTGTACTCAAACTCCTAACTTCACAGCATACCATCCAACGTATGGAAAGACTTTCAGTTACAACATTTTGAGATTAAGAAGTTCTGAGAAAGAATCCATAAAAAACCGGCACCATCACTTTCATTTAAAAAATCAAAACAATAAAAATAAATAAATAAATGAAAGAAATTAAGTAACAAAATAGAAATTATAACCCAATTAACACATAATAAGAATGACTTTCTTATTATCATGACAAGATTAATTTTTTAACAATAGATCTCTTCAGACATACAGTTAAATTGAAGATAACGGTATAGCACAGCAGGAAAGATAGCAAAACTTGCAAATAAAATGGTTCCTCTGGTAACCGATTGCATTCACAACCCCCACACAATGCAATCAACAAGACTTGATCCAAGCTACTTGGTTCACCTACATTATCCCTCATTTGCCATCCACAAATCTAAAACAAAATACGCATCCAACTGCAACATAGACCATTGCATAGCTATTCTTTTCTAGAAACCTGCGTGCTCTCTGAATAATTCAAAATTTTAATCACGAAATAAGGAAATGAATAAAAAATTGATCCAATGATCTAAGCTACTTGATTCACCTACATGATCCCTCATTGACATCCACAAATCTAAAACAAAATACACATCCAACTGCAGCATAGACCATTGCAGAGCTATTCTTTTCTAGAAAGTAGAAACCTGCATGCTCTCTGAATAATTCAAAATTTTAATCAAGAAATAAGGAAATGAATAAAAAATTGATCCACTTGAATTTGGAATTAAAAACCAACTTAAATCAAAACCATAAGTAATTCTTGTATACTCTTCAAATTATAGATCGATCATCCATATTCAAATTGAAGCCCGAAAAGACTTGTTAGGACTAGATCTAAACTTTGAAAGCATAAGTTGTCAAGAAATCTAATTCTCTACCAAAATTGTCTCTTCCAAAACTGCCCATGGGGCATTCCATCTATTGAAAAGAACAAATGTAAGTTCAAACTTCTACAAAATTTCTATCCTCCACCCACCCCAACGAGCATTGTTCAGGCTCACAGTCTCGGTCACTCTTTCGGATGGCACTAAGACAACAAACTTGTGGCGTCGCATGTCAATATTGAACAATACACAAAATACACTACAGATGATGCTCAAAAGAATATACAAAATCATTAAAAGTTTCTGAAATAATAAAAACAAATGATTCAAATAATAAACAAAATACAGCATCGACCACATTCAATGTTGTCAAAACAATTGCTTCAGGCATATTATTCCACGAGTCTACAACAATATGATATAGCAGTAGATCAATAGATATCAATTATATATATAATCAATACAAATTAATCATTATTCATAATCTCCAGCACATCTTTTGTTTTGTTTAAAAACAAATACTCCGTACAACCAAAATTTCCCAAACACTTGATCCATGAAACCTATGATGTGCTTAGAAGAAGATGGTGTGTTTGGAGAAGAGTGTTATGTTCATTCTGATGCTCAAATTGCCAGACAGCCAAATATAAGCGAGACGACTCCAAGTTGTCTTGAAATATGACACACATATCATTGATATGACAAAGCTAAATTGCTATTCGCATATCTGTTGTCATGATATCCAATCGAGGCCCTTCAATGCAGTCTTGACTTAGCCAGGTTAAACTGGTACCGGTTGATCTTTGAACCTTGATAGTCTCTAGTAAGGAGCATGTGTGCATGGCACATGCCACAAGCCATAACCAATTTATTTTCCCTTATGGTATCAGAGGCGTGTATAGTGGTAGTAAACATGATAAACCAAGGGATGAATCTTCCTCATCATATCCGTATTCATGCATCCATCCACTACAACCATAAGCAATGTTGCTTCCAAAAAATCCCTAACAAGTAATTGTCATTTCGAGCAAATCCACCAATTGTTGGAACATACAGGAAGTTAAAACACAGATGACAGTTAATATAGATTTAACTCCATCTCCCAAGATTACCTACCACACATCATGGTAAGGGAGAAACTATAAGCTAATAGCAAGTATCATATTTTGGGCATAAGCCATACAAATTTTGACACGTCCAGATATGACAATAAGTACTAGGCACTGAAATTCGGTAATTAATTCCGCCAATTTTATTAATCCACCATACATATGTTAGACTTAATTTCTTATATACAGTTTTGAGTGCTTAACCTAAAAAGGTCAGTATCTTGATGGCTACTTCTGGGGTAACCTAGGCCAACCAATCAACTGTATTTTGAGAAATCATGAATGACAAAAAATCCAGACCCTTTCTAACCTTTTGGTCTTGATGCAAATAAAAAAGCACAGTGTGGAACTAAGCACAAGTGCGTACGCTTCCAATGTTGTTGGAAGAAACCAAAAGTAGCAATCCCTAAAGAAGTGGAAGGAAACAATGTCAACTCCATCAAGTTGATCCGGATTGTTATGGAAGTTCTTGAAGCCTTCCCAATCTTAATAACCAAACCTAGTAAAGCATTTAGATAGCAACCAAAAGTTTTGCTGCTACAGCCATTATTAGCCACCTTATAACGGGTTAAACACCACTATTTCAGAGGACTCCAATGCATGTGCACACTTCACCCACATTAACTTATAAGGCTAAACTGAGCATATTTACTTGATTCAAGTACATAAACATAAAATCCCATTCACTGGCAAAAAGAAACGTTTGATGTGGAAGGACTCTTGTAGTTAGATGTGCTAGTAGGCCTTCATTCCTTCAAAATTTTCTCATAAGCCATTTCCTCCATGATGACTAGAGCAACTAGCATTCTGGAATACCCAACTACAAATGCTTGAAGTTTACTGCCTCTTAGATGCACCACAGACTCAAAACCTTCGCTAATTTATACACATTCGATAATATCATTAAAACTAGAATATGCGGAATCAGTTTAAAGACCAACCTTCTTAGGAATCAAATGGTTGGAAGCTGTTCAGATACGTACCTAAATAACCAAATGAGTGTCAACAAATTCTGCCTTTTTGGAAGGAATTTGAAACAGGTAAAAAATGGTATATGAAATTCATGGATTCCAAATCCCATTTCCAATTTCGTGATTCCAAACAACACATTAATGTTGTGTTTGGAACCATGGAATTTGATGGGATTTGGATTTGGAAACAAGATTCTTGAGAATTTGTATTGTTTGGAATCATGGAATAATACCAATTTTACTTGTATCCAATCCCATCCAAAAAGGCAGGATTTGACGGGATTTGAAAGACACATGACGTTTATTTATAATATTCCTTATTTAACCCTATTAAATATCTCCACTGTCTCCCTATCTCTGACGTCTTCCTACTCTATCGTCTCTATAAATCTCTATCTCTGACGTCTTCCTACTCTATTGTCTCTATAAATCTTATTTAACAAGTGTCTTCCTACTCTCTCGTCTCTGTATATCCCCTATATAACATCATTCCTCCAATCTAAATATATTTATATATATATACGCATATGTATATTCCTTTGAGTCTGCGCATATTCTACTTTTAATTCATTTTTTTTTTATCATCCTCCAACCGTTAGAGTCCTAAAGCATAATATCCAGGTTAGTTAGTGAAATATCCAACCATGAGTCCTGAGCATATTCAGGTTGGTTTGTCTTGGTTAGGTACTCCAAAGCATATCCAGGTTGGTCAGTAAACTATGATTTTCTATATAATTATATTTTAAAACCAATATTCTATTTATTTTTAATAAAGGCAAAGATGGTATAATTTTATTTTCATTCCAAATTCCTTTTTACATCCAAACCAAAAAAAGAATTTATTTCCCTCCTAATCCAATTTTTTCCAAACATGCATAAAGGAATGGGATTTGATGGAATTTCAAAGGAAAGTTTGTAAGCTAAACATGTCCCGAAAATTTGAGAGGATTTTATGGAATTTGGGAAATAACTTCCTTATTTTAAAAGACAATTTTTTAACTTACCAATCTTGCTCCTTTACAAACCTCTTCTCAAGTCTCTCTAGGGCTAAAATGGTACAGAAATTTATTTCCTTTTCAATTCATTTCATTTTATTCCAAACACACAAATGAAATTCCTTTTTAATTTCAATCCAATTCCTTTTCCATTTCCAATTCCAAATTCCAAAAAAATTGGTTCCAAACAAAGCACATAATAACTTTCTTGGATTTATTGAATCACCTTGGTCCTTTGGAATTTTGGATTAGAGTAGGAAAGAAACTCCTCTGCTTCATGGTACCAACTGTGCCTCCTAAAACTATTTGATCCAGGTTTCGAAGATTCAATAGACAACTTTTGACTAGTTTTTTTTATAAAAAATAAATAAATAATTTTCCAATTCTGTTACTACATTCTGGTCTCGATAACCCCAAAACTTTTCACTTCTTTTATTCAGTTTTTCTAGTCTAGGTATGCAAGCAACCAGTCTTGCTGGTTCATTGTGCCTAGAACAGGTGGTGTGGTGTCTTTGCATCCTGCACAAAATATGAAACTTAGTTGTCTAAAATAATTTATTTCTAGATATTTTTACGTGTACTATTCATTAAAACCCAGCCAATGTTATTTATGAAAATTTATATTTCCTAGTATAACTTTTAGAAGTACAATACAATAATACATGCTTAAGAGCTGCGCATGCCACATGACCCCATAAAATAAGTACACACGAAAAGTCACAATACTACTGTGTCTATACAAATTTAGAGCCACAAAATATAAGTACGGAATAATCACCAAGAACCAAAATATATACATGTATGGAACAAAAATGCGAGAAAAGCTAAACCCCACCATCAATAAACTTCGATATCAATTCCTCACGAAAAACTCAAAAAAAATTAAAATAAAATAAATCATAAATGACCAAGAAGAGAAACCCTAATTACGAGTAAAATTAATCGCCCGAAGCATACTAGTAACTTAACATATTCACAAACTTACATGAACTTTTAAATGAATATGAAACAACCCTAATAAATCCGAAGCAAAGTGAGAGATTATTCCATAGATAGAGGTTAGAGGAAGAAACCTGCCTGACGGCTCAATAACGGTCGTCCTTGAGCTTGTGTCGATGCTTTTGAAAAGAAACTATAGTACGAACGGATCTGACAGGGATAGGGTTAGAGAGAGATTATATAGAGAGACAGATAGAGGAAAACCAATGGATCCTTTATCCGGAACCGCCCCGGTCCACCTGCTTTTTACAAAAAATAAATTAGGAGAACAATACTGTATTAATTGTAGCCTTTATTTTATTAATTTCAGTAGTTTCGCCACAAAAGTCTTTTTATAGAAAAAAAATGTGATTTTTTATAATTTACTACTAATATTTTGTATACTTTTTCTACTAAATATATATAATTAGATATTATATAAAATCTAAATTATAAACCTAAAAAATTTTGAGTCAATATTGACCTTACTTGAAGTTTTGACAAATTACACATTAATTTTTATTACTTTAACATCCCTTAGAACTAAACCCATGTTGTTAATAAATATTAAAAAATATATATAATTAAGTTATCATATTTTTTTATTAAAAGATCTCAATAATCTTATATGAAATGACAAAAAAAATACCATAAAATGTAAAATAACAATTTTCATATCAATTTCATATTATTAAATTTTATAAAAATTAATTTTATATTTTTGTAAAACCCTGAATTCCCCGATTTAAAAATAAATAAATAAATAAATACCTTCATTAGATAATATAAAATAGAATGAAGTAAAGTTATGAATCTAACCATCATTAGGACGTCAATTTCCTCCTTTTTATTGATAAATATAATCAAGTTAACCTACAAGTCTACTACTAGATAATCAACAAAGTTTCCTTGTATATTCGGTCCATTCTATATCCTTGTTATTGAATGCAATGAACAATTTTGTATTTATTTGTTTTTTTAACAAAATCATTTTTGTGATTTGATTGCCAAAACAGATAGGATTCTTTATCATCAGATGAAATTTAAGAATTTAAAAGTTACAGAAGAAGAAGAAAAAAATCCAAACTCAAAGCTTGCAACACAAATATAAAAATAAAATTACCATCGCCATTAGTATTGAAGGAAGCTAAATACGGAGATTATGAAAATGCCGGAAACTGAAAACATTAAAGATTAGAGAGGGACAAATAAAAAATATAGTTCCATATATATCTAAAAAGGTAGTTGTGGTATTTGAAAAAAAATAATTATATAAAATTGGAGAGAAATGCCTTCGAAGCGATCCTAGCGCGACAGAGAAGGCTGGTTTAGATGTTTAGATAAGTAATTTGGCACACAAGCTCATCAATTTCTCATTGATTGCCTCACTTAGTCACAAGTCCTACGCTCGGGCTAGTCCTGGCTCAGAAGGAAGCTAGATGCTTAAAACATGCCCTTAATTAAGAAAGATGACATCATGTAAAGGCTACTTGTTTGTCTTGAACTTTGCTCGATCCCAGACCTTTTCTTAAGAATTATTCCACTTTAGGTATTCTACTAACCGCCTTATAGCCTTGCTAGCCCTGCTTGATAGGATTGATTGCCTTAGACCGAGATTTAGAGCTTGGTCTTTCACCTTTCCATGGGGAAAGAGATTTCGTCAAAACAACAGCTAGATAAGGAATTTACCTAGAGGTGCCTTAACCCCGAAGTTGGCCTTTCTTTTGTCGAATGCTTCCAAATGAATCATTTTCTGGTTTCTTTGTTGCTCTTTCTTTAGATGATCTCAAGGCCGATTTCCATGGACATGAAGATGACAACGAAGATATTGTCAGTCCTACATCATCTCTTGTCACCACCAGACGCACCACCTTTAAACGTATTACATGCATTGACCGCACACAAAGAAAGCTATCTATAAGTTGGTCTATCCAACTCGTCAACTCCTTCGCTACGATGACGGATTTGGAACTTAAAGGTCAACAAGGGTAAAGAGACGACAAAAAAACTATAGAACTTATCTGAGCTCAGTCAATGTTAGAACTCTCGAAATGAAAAGTGGTTTGCCTGCTATAAACCTCTATACCTATTGATCAAGACACCTTGGTTAGCAAAAACAAGCCATTATCATCCATCTATCAGAGTGAGAGCTCACTCATGCTTCTGCCACTTATTTAGCTTAGTCTCAATCGCACCTTTCAAAAGATAAAACCATGAAATTTGGTAAGAATATATGGAGCAGTCCGACTTGCACTGTCTGCGGGTTAGCTTTTGTAATGCTTTCAGCAGAAGTCTGCTATAATTACATTTAGATTCCACTTCCTATAGTTTAGTTTTTTTCTTTTATTGGATTGGTTGTGTCTTTCTAAAGGTAGTCCTTTTATTATATTGTTCACGGCTTATTATTTATTGATTCAAATCAAACTGGACTCGAAGCTAGGTTATATCTACTGTTCGTTCGGAAGGCAACCTACATCTTCCACTAGACTTGGTTGGACAAGCATTTGATCCTACATCACATTGACGATACAAATAAGCAATCCTGGCTAACAAAAAAGGGGAACTATTAACACACTGAAAATAGTGAAGCTACGTGTTCGTAACCCATTTCATTAGATGGGGTCCTCTCTACCAATACCTAAAGGTTGGGCAACAACAACATTATATACGCGTTTAGAGAAAGAGTTTGCATCCCTGGTTCAAGTTCCTGTTGCTGACTCAGTTGGGGGAATGGCCTTCATAGTGATTGATGCATGCAACATATCTTTCCAAGCAAAGGTGGAAGTTGGGCTAAAAGCCCCACAAAATCATCCTAACCATCCTTTTACTTAAGAAGACTAAGAGAAAACAGCAAAAATGATGTCAGATATAGTTGGAAAAGCTGTAAACCAATTTCAGCACTTATACGACCAAAGAATGGAAAAGTAAAGTCTCTTATAGCAGCGAAATGAGTCAACCTACTTTTCCTTAAGAAAATGGGCAGTCAATTGAAATAGTTTAGTTAGCTATAGATGTCAAATGACTGAACTGGCTGTGTGATATCGCTTCTGAACTTTCCTTTTCTTGATTCTCATTCTTTTATTCTCTTACATAATTCAATTCACTTGGCTGATGTTTTCCCGGTCCAGTTCACCAGGTTTGACCACGTACTATCATGAATTTGATTTTATGTTTGAGTTTAATCCTGGCTCAGAAGGAACGCTAGCTAGATGCTTAACACATTCAAGTCAAACGTTGTTTTCTAGGAGCCTAAGAGACAGACAAGATTCTCCTAGCTTCAGTTAGCTTGTCTCGCCCATGAGGTTGATACGAGTTGAGAACAAAATGGCGAACGGGTGCGTAATGTGTTGGAATCTTCCTTTCAATTTGGGCCAAATCCTGAGAAAAGCTATCAAGCGCTGTTTGATGAACCTTCCTAGTATTAGGTAGTTGGTGAGGTAAAGGCTTACCAAGCTGATGATGCTTAGCTGGTCTTTTTAGATAATCAGTTACACTGGGACTGAGACAATGCCTGGTCTCCCACAGGTGGCAACAGTAGGGAATCTTGTACAATAGGCTCACACCTGATCCAGCAATCTTGCGTGAGTGAAGACTGGTAATTTTGCTTGTAAAGCTCTTTCGTCGAGTGCAAGATCATGACATGCCTCAAGGAAGAAGCCCTAGCTAACTCTGTGCTAGCAACCATGGTAAGACCAGGGGGGCAAGTGTTCTTCGGAATGACTAGGCGTAAATGGCACGTAGGTTATTCATCGGGTTGAAAGTGAAAGTCGCCCAATAGTGGCGTAATGCTCTGAAAACCATTTCATTTAGGTGAGACACGGGAGAATGGAATTTCGCGTATAGGGGTTACATCCACAAATGTACGAAGGAACGCCCGAAGCGAAGGCAACTTTCTGGGTCCCTACCGATGCTGGGGTGTGAAAGTATAGGGAATGAAGAGGATTAGATACCCACGTAGTCCATGCCGTAAAAAATGAGTGTTCGCCCTTGGTTGACTTAGATCAGGGCCCCAACTAATGAGTGAAACACTCTGCCTAGGGAGTACGGTCACAAGAACTAAACTCAAAGGAATTGACGGGGGCCTGCACAAATGGTGGAGCATGTGGTTTAATTTGATACAATGTGCAAAACTTACCAGCCCTTGATATATGAACAATCCAAAACCTGTTCTTAATGGGACAGTACTGATGTTCATACAGGTGTTGTATGGCTGTCGTCAACTCGTGTTGGGGTGTGTACTGTTCTGGGCATGCGCTTGAGGCTTTGCATAAGATGCATTGGGAGCCAGAGGCTTCCTTTCTTCCTTAAGATAGCGTCCTTATCCCTATGACTCAAAGCTTTGAAAATCTCTGTTGCCAAACCCCTTCTAAATAATTCAGATTCCCATTAAAGTTGAGGCAAATGAAGGGTTGACAGCTGGGGGAACAAACCTGAACCTACTTACGTGGAATGCTTACTAAGCTAAGGGGTTAGGCAAGATCCGATTGATTAAGATTAGATGAACATTTTCTAGCTTTAAAAACAAAGATGAAAGACGGGGGCCTGCAAGAGGGATAGAAAGTGTTATATAGCGCACTATCATGGGCATAAAAGAGAAATATTGGGGGATCGCCTAGGCACCTCAGTTAGATGAGGACGAAAGTCCCTTATGAGTCACTTTCTACAGCGCTACCTCCTCTATTGACCACGGACAGGGAGGCGAATTCAACTGACGCTTGTCACCCAGGGGGAACAAATTCATGGCAAAGAAAAAAGCCCCGAGGGAGATGAAAAGCGGAAAGAAGTGGCCTTAAGAAACGAGGTTTACCAAACTTATGGGCCTAGTAGAGAAAGAAGCCTTGAACTTTTGATGTAGAAGGGAGCAGAGGGACAAAAGGATGACTATAGGACTGATATGATGGATGTGATGAAGTCCTGACTGCATGAGGATAGCAGGAAAGTATCCCCTTATTCAGATTAGGATTGGCGGGACAACCAGCCAGAGTGAATTTAGAAACGGTTAAACGTTCACAACGACAATATCTGAAAATACACGACCATTATCAATGTTAATATAGGTGAAAAATTATTACTACTTATATGAGATCTTCATTTATAATTTTATTCTACTTTTTTTTTTTTTTTTTTTTATTTATGCATCCTGATTTACACCCGAATGTGATCTTTATTCAGAATTTTATTGTTATCTTTCTTAACCTCAACCTGATACCATATTTCCATGATATAGGGATTTTTCTTTTCATATATATTTCTTCACCTATAAAGCACATATTAACTTCTTCTTTTTTCCCCCTATTTTTCATATTGAATATTTAGCTAAAGATTTAATTTTTACAATTCCTTTTAATTTTTATTCTTTTTCATGTTTATGTTTCTTTTAAGTTATTTCCCTTTTGCATATATGATATTTGTATTTCATGATTCGTAGTTGGTATGGAGTGCAGCTGTTAAGAAGCAAAAAAAAGGCCCAAACAACAAGGTTTAGGGACTGCAGAAGTGATAAGTGCAAACTCCACTGTGCAAACTAGAGGATCAAGGGGGATATTATGAGAAATTACAACAACAAATGTAGGGAAATTTCTTTTCTATATTCAGGTTGTTATGAAATTGTTTGTTTAATGATTTTTCTTTTTGATTATCGCACTATGTGGTGTCCACTCTTTGGGTAGTAATGATTAATGACTGAGCATGTGGCTAAAATATGAAACAAATATGTTTTAGAAAATCATTTTACTTTTGTGGTAGGGAGGTCTGGTTTGGACCCTATCTTACTACTTGGGAGATTGATAAAGAAAAAAAGAACTACTTTTAGTATTATGGCCTAGAAGAAGCATGCAGTGGGTTCTGAGAGAGAAAGTTACTTGGTTTCTAAAAGAAGAGATAATAATTGAAATGATTACTGGATTAAAGCCATTTACAGTATGTGTAAATGACATCAAAATATTGGATGAGAAACTAGTTGACTCCGATTGCAAAGTTCTTCATTCATGATTGAGTTATTATTTTGTGAGTTGGTTATGGATGTTTATGAAAGAAAGTTTTGTGGCCTTGAAATCAAATGGAATTTATAGTTTTGGTTGATGAAACTAAGGCAGAATATAAGTACTGGGCATGAGAGACATAAAAAGCAATGCTCTCTTAAACTATTTATTCTTATTATTCCATCTTAAAATTTTTGTTTCATTTTTTGATTCCTAGTGTATAGACTAAAATTTTTTTGTGAGGTACATAATCCTAAACTTCAAGAAAGTCTATTTTTTGTTTATTCATGATTCCCATTCATAATTCACAAGCTTTTAAACGCAAATTATCTTTAAAAGTAATCCTACATAGTGGTGAAGTCATGGGACTTTCAGATGATTTATTCCTTACGGGCCACGATCACAGAAATAATCTAAGCTTTACCTAGTTTTTGTGGAGGGGTTGCTTTGCATGGATTCCGTGGATTAGTCAGGGCAAAGCCCCGAACACCCAGCTTATCAAAGAAATAAAGAAAAAAATGTAATCCTACCCAACGTATAATTAATTATTGAAACTTCTTAACTTTCCATAAATGAGTAAATGCAACAATAAGTTACGAAAACCTTACCAAAAAAAAAAAAATAAATGAAAACAAGATGTCATAAAAACTGAGCTAAGTTCAACATAGCTTTGGGAAGTCCTACTACATCATCAAGCCCTACGAAAGGAAACTGTTGGCAAAGCTTGTATTGTCGGGCATGATTTTCCAGCTTTGAAAGTTGAGGAAGCTCATTTGCTGCCTACAACTCGAGATTGGCATGATTCTTCTGATGTAGCCGATAGTGACTTATCATTTATCTACACTACTAGAGAGTTAAATGGGTATGCATTCATTTTTCCCTAAAAGTAGTTTGATTTGTATTTCATTTACTGAAATTTGTATTTGTAGAAATGAAAAATGCATGCATACTTTTGCCAATATAATATCCACAGCAAAATGTGTCGAGGAGAAGACGATCAAAGATGAATGCAATCGGAAAGAAAAGAAAAAAATCGAGTCGAGTACTCATGTCAAAAGCTGGTGGTAGGTGCTTAAAACTTCAGTTCGAACACACTGGACTAAATTAACATCTGTACATTCCGAGATAAATAAGCAAGTATGTTTGATTGTTAAGATGGAAATAATGAATAATGAATGAATATACGCATGATCTCTCAAATTGGATATAAACTTTGGTGGTTGATATATTATTTGTCATCTCTCTTCTTATATGTAACTGAGCAGATTATAAGTAATGGGGACAATAAGTACACTTGTGAAGTGTGTTTCTTTTCTTTTTCCTTCAGCTGAAAGAAGATAATACTATTAGAATGAATATAAGCATAAAACTATCGACATATGCTTTTTTGGTTGTTGGATGGAACTAATGCTGATTCTTCAAAGAACCAAAAGTAATGCAAATTCTGCATAAAACACTATTACCTGTTGTTAACCCTCTTTTTCTCTTTTATGTTTCTAAAATTATACAATACTTTTTCATATTTCACATTGATCTGTTTGTCCAATTCACCCCTCCATTCATTCTTCTCATTGTCCAAAAGTTGCACAAGGTAGTAATTAAGTTACTTCAAAAGAGTGTTGATGTTACTTCGAGGAGTGTTGACATTACTAATAAATTATGGTGAAAATAAAATTTCTAAGACAGAGAAGTTATATTTCAAAATCAATTGGTGTGAGTTTCAAATTTGGTTGAAAGATCACAAGTACAAGGGAGTAAGTTGCTTCAAAAAGTATTGATGTTACTAAGAAATTAACTATGGTGAATATAACTTTAATAAGTGAGAGAAGTTACATATCAAAATATGTGCATATAAAACATTATTACCTGTTGTTAACTCTCTTTTTCTCTTGTATATTTTAAAAATTATACGATAAGTTTTCATGTGCCACAATGATCTGTTTGTACAATTCACCCCTCCATTCATTCTTCTCATTGTCCAAAAGTTGCCCAAGGTATAATTAAGCTACTTCACAATGGTACAAAAGTAGAAGAAACTCTGTCAAAGAACTCCACGATTCACTTGTAGAGAGTAACTAAATGTATGATTTTTTAATACATAAAAAAATAATAATAATAATAAAAAAATAAGAAGAAGAAGAAGGAGAAGAAGAAGAAGAAGAAGAAAAGGTTGTGGCTCTTTTCATTCTTTGCTAAACATCAAGTATTTTGTATATTGTCTAAAGTTAGCCCAAGGGACTAACATTGGGATGAAACTCTTTAAATTAACATATGACAGTGATTTTTAGAATGCTCAATTTTTTTGTAGTAAAATTTAACTTCAAATAACAACATAAATAATATGTTGAATTGAGTTACATTTATGTGTGACATTAGTTAATAGACACTATGTGAATACCTTCTTTTGAGGGTGAATGTGATGAATGAACAAATGGAAATTAATATCAAACTTTTCTAAGAGTTAAAAGCATCTTATAATTTTAATCCAATAGTTTTCACATTACAAATCTCCATTCCAAATTATATTTATCCTTACCTACATGGATCAAAGAGATGAATCATCGATCTTGACAATTCTAAATAAACAATAAGAAATGCTTTTACAAAATTTCATCCGAATTTTAGCACTTTTGCATAAGTTTCAATATGTTACTTCACAAATTTTAATATGTGTGTTCTTGTGCATACTCAATGATTTTTGAATAGTTTTATTTAAATAGTTTTCATGTAACAAGTTTCCAATTCAAATTATTTACAATTGTACTAAAGAAATTTTATCATTTCTTACAAGAATCACCCCGATGAATCGTTTTATAGTACTCTTGCACAATTTTTAGTATGTTAATTCATACATTTATTATATTTTGTGTTCTTATGCATCTTTAAGGACTGTCTTATAATTTTATTCCAATAGTTTTGTGATGTTTCCAAATTTCAGCATTTTTGAATTTTTTGAAATTTGTTTATTGCAAGGGTATTTCAGTCTTTTTACATGTTTCGTACAGGATTGTGGTTGGGTCCAGTTGCATTTTATGCATTTTTATTTATGTGATGAGGTAGTATTTATAAGGTGGTATGTGTATGTGGTGTAGATTTAATGTAAATGAAAAAGGGAAAAGAAAAGAAAGTGGCGGGACCCACCACTCACTCTTTTGAATGGTCTAGAGACCATTTTTGGATTTCACTTTCTCTTTCCTCGCTGGTTCTCTCTCTCACTCTCTTGTTTTGCATTTTTCTTTCCTCCTCTCAATCAATCTTTGAAGCTTGATTTCTTCTTCATTTCTTACCAGATTTGTGTGCCGTTTGAGGCAAAACGAAGAGCACAACGAGCTCTACCCGTTCAAACCAGAAATTTCAGCTTTGAATCTTCCCTTGGATTTTGAATTTCTTGACCCATTTCAAGGGTTTTGCTCATTTTCAAGGTAGGGGTTCTTAATCCATGATATCTTGTGCTTTGGTGAGTCAATTCACCTAATTTGTGTTATAGCATACTTAATTGTATAGATTATAGTTTACTTTGACTTGATTAAGCATGTTTGAATATGTGAGGAGGAGTATTAATTTAATTTGTGTGAAAAGCATGCTTGTATGTGAGTTTTTAAATCTACGATGTTACTAACATGCTTTAGATGTTGTATGAGAACATGTTTAATTGTGTAGTACAAATTCCCTATTTTCATGACATTGTGAACATGAGGTATACATGTATTTTGAAGAATGAAAAGGGGATTTAGGATGAAGTTTTGATAAAGTGTTTTTCTTTGAAACCCGGTCACCGCGGGGTTACCAAAGGGCCGGTAGGTTAATGTAACCTAGAGGGAACTAGGGAGATTGCCCTAGCGTGGTTGAGCTATCTGGCCCCTCGATGACACTGCAGGGTTACCAACGGTCTAAGGACAGTAGCCAATCCTTCTCTCGGCGCTGAGGGGTTACCAAAGGGGGTTATATTAACAGTTTGAAAACCGACAGATGAATGGTTTTGAAACTGGGGAGAGATATTAGCATTGCATTGCCTTCCATTGCATTATTGTTTATGTGGAGATTGGTTGTTATGTTGTATTACCCCGGCATAGTATGATCTTTATTCCTATTACTCTATTCATTGTATGGATTGACGGAGACACAAGACGTATGTCTTAAGTGCTACCTACTGAGCAAATTGCTCATCCTATATATATAACATTTTTCAGGGCATGGCAAAGAAACGGCTGATAACAATCCACCTCAAACTTGAAAGTTGTTTGAAGACCATATTGCTATTTTGTATTTTGGTCATTTTATGTATATTCATTGTTTTGGAGAATGTAACTAAGTAATACATAGCCTTGTAACTTAAGCATGAGTTTCAACTCTCTTTTTTTTTTTATATATAAATGAAACTAATGGAATCATTGTACATATAAATCTCCATGAAGTTGTAACAAGTGATGTTGTAAGATGATTATATGATGGTATCCTAGTTCATAATATTGAAATGTTACATATTTGATGGATTAGATCAAGTCCGAGCTATCTTTAAAGTTTCTCCAACCATCTCAGTTCATTTTCCAATGCAGTGTATCAGTTTCAGGTCCAAGGCTCGGGAAAGCCACTTCGGTCGACCAAAAGGGTGCATCGGTCGACCGAAACAAATCATTGACTCTCGGGATCTTCATTTCGGTCGACCGAACCCCATTTCGGTCGACCGAACCTTCAGCTCACCCTCAGTATCTTCACTTCGGATGACCGAAGCTAAGGAGCTTATTTCGGACGATCGAAGCTCCACTTCGGTTGACCGAAATGAAGCTATTTTGGCCACTTTCATCTTTCCTCCGGTTATCATATTGTTCAATGATGGAATGGGTTTTGAGACATTTTAAGGATGCAATTCAAGTTTAATGGCAGCATTTGGACTTTAGAAAGGTCGAGTTTGATCTAGGAGACCTCAGGTTCGATTAAGGACCCGGCTAACGGTTCGGACCTTCGGCTCCGGGGTGTTACAGTCAAACCCACAACCATTCGCATCATCCTTTCTCTAGCAGTTATCTCACGTTGGACCATCAAACAACTTGACGTCAAAAATGCCTTCTTACATAGTTTCCTAAAAGAAACTGTGTACATGGAACAACAACCAAGTTTTGTCAATCCAACTTTTCCCAATCATGTTTGCTTATTGAATAAATCCCTTTACAGTTTAAAACAAGCACCTCGTGCCTGGTTTGAGCATTTATTTCATTATCTTTTTACATTTGGTTTTTCTTGTAGCAAAGTAGATTCCTCTTTGTTTATTTACAAGAAAAACAATAACCTTTTGTTATTGCTTATCTATGTTGATGATGTTATTGTAACAGGAAGCAATGATACTCTTATTCAGCAAATCATTCATAAACTTGGATGTGAATTTTCTCTCAAAGATCTTAGTGCCTTACATTATTTTTTGGGCATTGAAGTCAAGCCTTTTGCTGGTGGCCTATTCTTCTCACAAACAAAACACACCAAAGATCTTCTCTCCCGTACTC
>JAOTQH010257839.1:0-11462 GCA_025631255.1 Cornus kousa | reverse complement strand
GGATAATCAATCTGGGTTGCACCTGCAATAGAATCAAGGCATATTTGTTAATCTTCGACACCAGTTTAAACTTATTTCTAGCCTTACAAGACAAATCAGACTCTGACAGCCTGAATCATATTCCCCAATTCTAATCTTCATGAGGCCATTTTAACTGCAGATACGGAAACTTTAAAGACGCAACAAATAATAGAGGACGTTTTAGAAAATAATTACTGAACGGATACATTAAAGATTGATATTCTCTTATTTCTACTTCCAATAAAAGTAAATTTCATTCACTACAGAATGGCTGATGACATTAAACAGTAAAATGTTTGATGAGGGAAATTATCTATCGCCTGAAGAAGAAAAGGACTAGAAAAATGATTTGCCAGTGCAAAAACAGTAAAGTCAGTATGATATTGATCCATGGAAAGCTTATAGGGTGTCTGAAATTATAATGGCCAGCTCCATATCCCTAATCCTATACGTATAACAAAACAAATGAGAGCATAATCATCTATGAAACAATCAAAAGACAACAGTTTAGATTAAATGACAGAATCCAGATTATTGTCATCAGAAAGAAAGTCAACCCCCAACTAATAGATAATAAATAACTAAACCCCATCTTTTCAGCCTCTCAAGACTGAGTTATGGACGAGCAAAGTTGCTAACAATTCCAAATGAGTGAACTAGCCCTGTCAGATGACATGTATGTTTAAAAAATGTTCACAAGTTGCATTCATATGCAACAGACAAGACCTTGAAATAACAAAAGAAGTGAGTGAAGATGAGCACCAAGGTATGTTTACAAGGAGAATACGAAAAAAGGCAAGGGCTTAATCAAGAGGGATTCAAGTGTTAAAAAGTAGACTATTCAGTGGTTTTGATAAAGGATCTTCAAAAACTGAGGCCAGGAAGAGGAGGAATAGGAGGTAGTCAATATTCTGGGCATGAAAGTATGTTTACAATTAAGAGGTAGATATGATAGCTTATTTCCTTTCTTCCCCCACACCCAAACTCCAAACTAGGATGTGGGAAACAATGAACAATACACAAGCCCAATTTAGAGGATACATTACAACTGTTTCCATTCCCGTTCCACGTATAATGTCAAAGTTCCCTCTATTGAAGTTTTAGTCCTAATACAAGTAAGTAAATATTAGCAGCCTATAAATATTTATGCATTCTTACACTTTGGTTTAAAATCTGAAAAAAGGGTTACCCCAATGCACAAGGCTCCAGCCACTGCGATGTCTAGAGAGGGTTAGATGTAAACAGCATTATCTCCGCATGCAGAGAGGCTGTTTCCTGAAAATCCAAGAACCTGATACCTTTCTCATTGACAAAACATAAACCATTCTTAAATATTTTAATACCTATATCTACATGGTTTTTGCTACCTTATGACAATACCACCATCATCCCATATGAATGGGGTTGGCACCTTTTGACAATACAATCAATTGCTAGCAACATCTATTTTAAGTTTTCTAGTGCTATCGTACACCAAAGATGCATATTTTTCAAGACACACTAATTAAGCATGTTTGCTTCAGTTCTCTAACAATAGTTTTAAAGAACATTGAAAAAAGAAAATATTTTTACAAAAATTGAAAATAGAAAATAGTTTTTAAAACAACTAAAATGGACTATTCTCTGAACCAAACATGCCCTACAATTTTCCTATTCACTTTAAGTGATGGTAATAGGTGGCTGAAACCACCAACTCAGAGATTTAGGGCAGGATCATCGCCTACCGTAGACTGTAGAGTTCAATTGTTAAGAAGTGTACATCCTGTTTTATATTTATATAAGAAAGGTTTACATCAGTTTCTGAAGATGGAACACTGCAATAATTCAACAGGAAATTTCTTCGGTCACCAGGATGGTACAGTTACACTTTTGGCAATGGTAAAGAAGACAAGCAAAGTTATGAATTTGCCTTATTCTGACAAAAATCATATCTAATTAATAAAATATTTAAACAAAAAAATGTATAATTGTTGATAAAAGATATAAGAGTTGTGGAGAAACAGTCCAACTTGTGCAATGCATGCTAAACAAATCAGATTGCCTGATTTTCGCATATGTAAACTTCCACGTAATGAAAATTCCTGAGCTCAATGACTTCCTACCACAAGTAGTTTTGCTCACTGTAGATCAAACCAGCAAAAATTCTTGACTCGTTAAACTCAAAATTACATTACATTTGGGAGACTTCAACACAATGTTTTTGGTAATACATCATATTTACTCGTCCTCAAATGAAAAATGGTACTGAAGCATGGATCCCTCTAGTATGCGGAAACTGGAAAGTGATTAGATTAAGCTCTGCTTAACTTGGAGCCAGGTATGATGGGAGTATTCGTCTACAGCTTATATAGATTGCTTAAATTTTTTTTGAATGCATTTAAGGTATATAAATGCAAGATTTGGTTTCTTTTTGTTCAATAGAGGATAATACATGAAACATTATTTCTAAAATACATGTTTTCTGCTCACTTTGGATGCTTGGAATTAAATAGTGTAAAGACACAACCCTACATGTTTCTTCTTTGCACAGGTATCTGGTTGTCTAATGCTATTATGCCTGTTGCCTTTAAATTGCACCATAATGTCTACAGCCTAAACATCAGGGGAAACAGTAAAATAACTATGGAATTGATTAATTTAGCATTCTATAACAAAAATATACTATGCCTTGGAATATAATATGCCTTGGATCAGATTGCGGTCCTACAGTACTACTGAATTATGGATCCTTTGCATGCGATTTAAGCGAGCATAGTGCTGAATGTATCCAAAATTTATGAAACAATTCTCAGGGTGTAGAAGAGGTGATCAACAGAACATAAGATAGTTATCTTGTCCTTGAGACTATGCATATATATGATGGTGATAACTGATACTTATTTCTAGTACAAAAATTTAAAATTCAGTTGACAAACTTCCTTGAATCCTTTCATACAATTTACAAAGTCAAATATATTAATAGTAACCCAGTAAAAAAGTTAATTAAGCGAATGTTGTCTATCAACATAACAGATGGGATAAATCATCCTAAGGCCTTGTTTGGATAAGTATTAGTTATGGAAGAGAAAGGAATGAATAACAATAACATATATTCTTGTTTGGAAAAGGCAAAGAAGAGAAAATAAATGAAACTATCTTATTAAATTTACTATCATCTTTTCTTCTTTACAATTTTAATGTTACTTTCTGTATTTTGAGAGTTTCATTAAAGTGTCTATCATTTCTCTCCAAATCCTTTACTTTTGGAAGGATGGTGAAAATATAATTAGAGGGATTACGCAATCCCTCCTAATCCTCTGTTTTCCTTCCGCAATCTAAACCAAACATGAAAATAGCCATCCCTCCATTTCTTTTCTTTTCTTCGGCAACGAAGCCTAAGTTTCTTGATTAACAAAGCAAGAGACTTTCTACCATTTTTTATTTGATAAGTAAGAATTTTATAAGCCTCAAGCCTTCAAAGAGGCCAAAAAAGAAACAATCTCCTCTAAAGATCTATACTCTCTCCCTGAAACCCAACAAAAAAGGGTGGAAATAATAGAGAACTTAAGCATAGAGACAGGCTTCTCCTTTCCATCGAAATATCTCCGATTTCTCTCTAGCCAAATGCACCACCAATTGATAAAGCATAATAATGTTACCCAGCTATGAAAAACATGTACCATATACGCATATGTATAACAACAACAACAATCAAGCCTTTTTTACCGAATACTGGGGGTCTGCTACATGAATCCTATGTTTCCATTCAGGCCATAGTTATCATATCCTTCCTTACTAACTCTAAGTTAACTTTGGAAAAATTTTGGTCTTCCTCTTCCCCTAATATTACCCTCAATGTGAGCTATGTCACTTTTCCTCACTCGCACACTTAAAAGGAGTTAAAGGTCTTCTTTGCACACATATGTATAACACATGACCAAAAAAATATATCATACCACTTGAACATCCCAAAATGGTAAAAGAAGTAAAACCCACACACATCTGTGCTAATATATGTAAAGAAATAACCTCAAATGGATTCGGTTATAGTCTCAAACAGCTCTGCCGCAATCTCTGGTTGTGACTCCTGACATCCCTTGTTCTTACAATTGGGGATTGTCTCGAACTGCTCCGCCGGCAACTTCTCCGACAAAGCCCCAACATGAAACTCGATCATCCCCGATTTGGAATCGACATTCATTCCGGTCACAGGAACCCACAAGAACAGCTTCTTGGCTTGAATGCCGGAAACATCCGAGACCGACCCATAAGTGAGCTTGCCTTTGACTTTCTTGTCATACCAAACAAGCTCATCGAACTGGACGTAACAGGGACGGTGGAGTTCGATGGTGAACGTGCCATCAGAGGAGAGAGAGTAGGACTTGACGGCGTTTGGGATGATACCCTTTGGGAGGCCGTACTGGGGGAGGAGGTCGTGGACGTCTGTGATCGAGTTGATGGGTCTGGTGGAGAGAGAGAGATGGGTGTTGGAAAAGAAGATGAGAGAGAAGAGGCAAAGAGAGATCGATGGGATGAGTGGCATAGGAGGGAACGCCATTGACGCAGAGCTAGAGAGAGAGAGAGAGAGAGGGAGTCAATGAATGACTTGGCGAGACACAGAAGATGTAGGCAAAATTTATGAATTCCTGTGGAAAAAAGTTTTCGAATTTGATTAAGATTACGAAATTGCCTCGGGATGAGGTTGGTGGTTTGATTGGTCTTTGTTGGTTTGATTTGTCATTTGGTCATGACAATATTCAGACTATATTATGAAATTATGGACTGTTTGGTGTTGCTTACTTTTCATAATTAAAGCATTTTTTAATTTGTTTAATGGCAGTTCCGTAAATGTACAAGAATACTTTTTAATGGAGTTTTTTTACATTTGTTAGGTAGGACTTTATAGAAGAATTTATAAAACAAGGATAAAATTATTGAATTTAAAATAGGTTAATAAAGTATAGAAGTTCTATTTATTTATTTTTATTATTTTTTTTTTTTTCCAAAAGAAACAAAGGCTACAACAAGGCAGCATCAACGGAAACCCAACAAAGGACAAATCAACCTCCAAAAGCTGAAAGCAGCCAAACAGACCACACTACCAAATAAAATTATTACATTTTTTAGACAAAGTCCATTTACTCAACAAATGGACAACTCTATTGCAAGAACGAGGAGCCCATCCTAAGGAGAACCCCAAGTTGGAACCCTGCAAGCTTCTGATATCCTCAACCAAAATGGCCGAACGACAATTCGAGAGAGAAAGGTTTGAAACATTGAGACAATCGCTCTCCACCTCCACGTCTTGGTACCCTTAGAGAGAAAGCAAGTAGTGGCCTTCACACACAACCATGGCCTCCGCAACCTCAGCATCCAAAATAAATTCCGAAAAACAGAGAAGCAACCTTGATAGGCCTTCCAACATCATCGCAAAGCACCAAGCCTCCCCCACCACTTTCAAAGAAACTTAAAAAGCGGCGTCAAAATGTAGTTTTAAAAGTGATAAATCTCAGTGTCTCAACTTCATTTAAAACTCTATCAGACTTAAGGTCATCTGGTGTGTTGTTTTGTTATCTGAATGCCAGAATTGTAAGCAAAATCAGGACCCCACGATACCAGCCTTGTTGCTAGCTGCTTTATGGACTTCTTTTGTTTTGTTTTTTTGTTCTTCCTTTCCTACACCTCTTTTTCTTTTCAAATGTAAAATTTTTATTTTTTTGCCTTACGAATATTTTTTTCTTTTAAATTTGTCAAATTTTTAAATTTTTCCTTTGCAATGTTTTCCAAGGGAATTTCAACTCTCTTTCCATCGTGAAAGGTGAGAAAGTACTACTATATTACATGGTAGAAATTAGAGTATAAAAATCATCTATTACTTGGAAGTTGGAACTCAAAAATCATACTCAAACCAGTTCTCAATAGAAATGTTCAGCTTTTGGAATACGATTTGAACAGTATGATTTCAGTTCAATTGTTCCTACAACAGGGTCATTTTACCATCATTCAAGAATATGAGAAGTTGCAACCCTTCTACATTAGTGCGCGTGTATATATATACCTTGGCAACGTTGCCTCTCTCGATTTTCTACTTTGGAAGGTGAGAAAGTACTACTATGTTACAGCCCTCGGTGGTAATTAGAGTATAAACAAAGTTGGATGATCTTTAATGTGTCCTGTGACATGCCAATACAAGTACAACTTTATTCAAAACACCTCCCCGGGGAAAGAATGTGTCGTGCTTCATGTGGTATTGGCAAATTAAAAGGCGACATTTTATTTTTTGTTGATAAATGAAAATTACGAAATGCGGACATGTAACACAGTTCCACAGTGCAGTAATTTATGATCTTCAGTTTCGTTACGGCTTTTTTTAAAAAAATATTGGTATCATACAAGTGGAGCAGAATAACGAAGAGCACAGTACATTTCTAGATGATCCTGAAGTTGGTCATCAAATCTGACAGGTAGTTTCTTACAGTTTGAACAGAAAATAGTAGCACACTAAGAACTGAAGTCTCGATATAGATATATATACACATTATCCCCTTAAATTACATCACTCAAATTTCCAGGTACACCACCCTTGGAAATCCTGAAATGGAAATACAAAAGGCAAATGATTGAATAATACCTTTCCATCAACAGAAGCATCTTTGCGCCGGGCTATTCCGTAATCAGCATCGGAATTTCATCAATGGGAGATGGAAGCTGCAGATTGCACAAAGGAAAACAATGATTCAACATATAGGTCAGAAAATTATTGGAAGCTGTTTAAGCTGCATAACGAGTGGAAATGTTGAGAAAAATAAAATAATAAAATCTCCTGTGAGGGAGTAAAGTTATTTACAAATTCTGCAGGTGGGGTGTTCATAAGGAAAAGAGAGAGAGAGTCATACACCGGGACGTTTGATGTAAGCAAACATTACACATAAAGATGATAAACATTAACGTTCTGGTCAATGCTCGAGATCAACATAACTTTATGTGATTGTTTTGCATATAATGAGTTCAGATATAGAATATGAGCCCTACCGTCTAAATAATATGAGTATTAACCAAGGAAAATTAAAAACAAAAAGGATATATCAAAAGCATGAAAAATTTATATATTGCTACCGCACATCAATATTGTAAATTTTAAATAAAAAATAATAATAGAAAATGGTGAAATTTTTTTATGAAATTTTTTCTGCTTACAGGGATGCTAGTGCATGCTATGAGCAAATGGAAACAAAATGAATCTTTGACAAGAATATGCCATATGATGTCAAGGGAACAAATAATGCACACTGCAGTAAATAAAAAGGACATGACCACAATCATTTCATAAAAATAATATCTACATGAAGTAAGGTCAAATATGATATGCATATTAAATTAAATTCAAATATCAATGAACATAGTTGTGGAGTTAATATAAATATAAAGTTCATTATTACACTTGTAAAAAAAAAATATATATATATATATATATATATGTATATATGTATTTATATGTAAATTTAAAGGCTTTCAGTATTTTCAGAATCATACAAGGCATATAAGAAGATTGAGATGTGTCTTCAGATATGTCCGATTTTCAATCGAAGATAATTTCATCCTAATGTTAATTATATCCCAATTCTATATATTTTGAAATAGATCGTGATAGTTTGCAACATATTCCCGAGAATTTGAAAAATCAAGATCAGATGTAGATACTTGTGTGTATCTCACAGATATCTTATATATCTATTTACATATCATGTTTCCATTTTTATTCCATAGACCATGGTATTGACTGAAATTGTATAGAGTTAAAGCTCAACCCTTTTTTGATCAAAGATGAGTACTTTGATTTCATCAAAACAATATTACAAGGCTGTTTAGGAATTTTGTGAGTGTTGAAAAGAGGGCTACAGTGATGCTGAAATTACAACATTGGGTGTATGGTACATATGGGTGCACTAGAATTTTGATAATGATAAAGGCTAGCAAACTTGTGAGATTAACAAGTTAAAAGGTATTCCTTGAAAAACAGAATTGACAAAGAATAAGCTAAATCCATAATTAATATTGTGTTTGAAGAAGATTATAAAATCTTCTCATAGTCTTGAAGTCAATGCAGGAGGAAATCATATATACTTCGAAGTTAGAACAAAAGGGTATAACATAAAACACACGACTATTGTCTTTACATTTTTTTTATAAAATAGAACAAAACCAACCAATCACATGATAAACATAGAGGGAAAATACTCATTGCAGAAATTTAGTGATCTTTAACATTTAACCTGACTCAAATACTGTTCTTTTATTAAGTAATTTTTACGGTAAAGAACTAAAATCAGACACCTATAAATTTGTTTGACTACCATGCTAACCATCCAATCTGCAACAATTTCACTTATTTAAAGCAATTATTATAGTAATGATATAAATTTACTTGAGATATGCAATAATTACTATTATTAAAGTAGCCATTTCTTAAATACAAGCCTAACAAGTGTAAGGACATTGGTTCGACCTCAAGAGCAGCCATTTTGTGCAAAAACAATGCAAAAAATTAGGTCCGTCTCCAATATTTTCCTTCTAACATCCCATGTAGGTGGACTAGGCAGACAAGTGTTAGCAATGGTCTTTCTATTCAATAACTATAATTATGGCTTGAAATGAAAGGAATTATTCTTAAGACAACTATCAATCAGGCCTGAATGTGTTACCTAGAATTCGGCCAATTTTTTTAAAAAATACAGGGCAAACAGCGCAATATGAATCCACCATCATCCTTGCCTTTATCCTAAGCGAATAGGTCAACCACATAAATTCTCTTCTTTTATTCTATTCTATTACACACCATGTCTCCTCTTCTATTTAATTTTTTAAAGTCATTATTAATTACTTCATCCCACATTAATTTTGGTCGACCTCGTCATCTCATACCAACTACTAGCTGTGCAAATTAATCTTCCTTTTTCTTACTGGTGCATCGCCGGTCTACGTTCTATGTGTCTATAACACCCAAGTCCATATTCCCTTATTTTAACTAATAGACGGTATTCTTAATTGATCCCTCACACTTACATTAGTTAATTTACTCTCCTAGTCACTCCCAGCATCCATCTCGACATTCCCCTTTCAGTTACATAAATCTGTTGCCACATAAGATGGTTGGCATAATGATTGTCCTTTAGAATTTCCCTTTTAGTTTGTTTGGTATTGTTTTATCGCATAGGATACACTAGCCCGTCTCCATTTTGTCCATCCTACTCCAGTCCTACTAGTATTATCATTATCTAATTTTCCATTTATTATTATTAATATTTGGCATTACTGATCCCACGTATCAAAAATGATTTACTTAGATTAACCCATTCAGTCTTAAATTGCAATATTACTTTTCGAGCCTTTATTAACGTTAGCAGACAATCTTCTTTTTTATGATCGTCTTCCTCTGCGTTTTAGTTTGACTCTGCCGTCATCTAGCAATAGGATAAGTCAACGTTCAATCTCCAAGGCAGGTTTCTGTTGAGAACAGAATACTGTTCGTGTCCAAAGGTGAACAAACCCCACGCTTCTAGAGTTCACTGATTTTCGCAGGTCTGGGAAGGGCTTATTCTGCTCACCTTTGTTTGATATGTTTCTAATGCATTCCTCCAAGTTTCCAATTTTGTTCTCAAGACTTATAAGTTATCCAACAAACACTACGTCATCAGCAAACAATATGCACCACAAAATATCTTCTCGTATATCTTTTGTATTACATCTAAGACTAGTGTAAATAGGTATAGGCTAAGTTCTGATCTTTGGTTTAGTTCCACTTTTATACACAGATTGTTAGTTTCTCTATATGTGATAGATACAAACTCTAATCTTTGTCTTGTTATACATAAATTTTTTTGTAAACCCCACGAAATTATATTACTGGGAACTCTATCATATGTATTTTCTAAGTCCAGACCATATGCAATCTGTTTGTTGGCTTCTACATTCTTCTATCAATTTTCTAATCCAATGAATGCCCTTTGTAATAGATCTCCCTAGCATAAATCCAAATTGATTTTCAGACACTATACTTCCATTTCTTTTTTTGTTAAGAAACTGTAGTTTCATTTCTTAATCTTTGTTTTACAACCCTTTTCCAAAATTTCATTGTATGACTCATTAAATTAATTCTTCGATAACTACTACAATTTTGTGTATTGCTTTTATTTTTATAAATTGGTACTTTCTTAGTTTTTCTCCATTCATTAGGGGCATCATTCCTTTCTAGAATTTAATTGAAAAAAATTGTTACCCATTCAAAACCTACTTTTCTTAAGTTCCCCTAGCTTCTATTAGTATGTGAACATGAAACTGGCTTAAATTTTAACTTCTTTCCCATTAAAATTGAAATCGAAGAGCTTGATACCCTTCATGAGCTTCCCAACTGAATTTTGAATTTACCATAACCAAAATGGTTAGAGAATAATTCTTCGAACTTATCAATACCAATGTCATCAAAAGGTATCACAGCTAATGAAATCCTCGCCTTTTAAGGACATTTTCCAAAAGGACAAGACGGCCATCTATCTTTTCCCTAACATCCCTTGCAAGCCCTTTTGAGCCTAAGAAATTTCTTTCAACGAATACCCCTGCGATCCGTCACCTCCACATTGGGCCACATTTTTATGATGTTCAAAATGAGAAACAATTCCTCCTACTGCTTTATTATTAGTAGTAGTACACTTCCAAGGCAGAAACTTTTTTCTTGTTTAACCTTCAATCCCCTAGGTTTGCAATCATAATAACATTCATGATTTGCGTACCTTGATAGGTTGAGATCATTTTTGCATTATAATAGAGCATAATTTAACTAAGAAAGTTAGGACAAGGTACAATTAAACAATAAATAAACTGGATAAAGTCAGCCAGGCTAGCTAAGAGCCAAACAGAAGAAACAATGACACAACACAGACCAATCAAAAAATTCAGATGAGTACAATTCAAGGGATCAATGAAAATTAAGGTTTTGGCCTCCCAAGGCATCCCAAGGCATAGAAAATTTAGAAACTGCTAAAGCTTTTGGCCTCCGAAGGCATCAATATTTCTGCCTTTACAAATAATTTTGCAAAGACAGTTGCCCTGGGATCCCATCAAAACAATAATTAACATTGAATTGACTATGCATGCATAAAAGATATCCATCACTGCAAACAAACAATAGGTTAATTTCTGCCCACGTGAATCATGTGTCCAGTAAAAGTACAAATATTTTATTAAGAATTAGCAAGACTAAACATCAAACTCCAAAATAGAAAGATAAAGAAGTAATTTGCCAATGTCTCGTACATTTAATTTGATTGCAAACACCTAGAAGTATGTAATTCAAATCTATAAACTATTATTCTGGAGCTTAGTGTTAAAAATGATAATCAAGACTCCAGGAATTACACAATAAGTAAATACATCAGTACAAAATAAAACCAACATTCAAAAGCATC
>JAOTQH010257829.1:0-11462 GCA_025631255.1 Cornus kousa | reverse complement strand
GACATAAAACCAAGAAATAGACAGGCAGGCATGAAACAGATGAAATTAAATTAAATTAAAGACGTAAAAGAAGATATCAAGATACGAGCGAGAAAGATTCGGACGTTTTATAGACTAGAGAAAGAGATGATTTAACTAATAACCAACAAAACTTAATTTTAACACATTACTTCGATCCCTCTACTATTTATCTAAACTTTTTGCCTTTCCTTCCCATATTCTCTCTCTCTAAGCGCTCTCTCTCTCTCTGGTCCCGAGCACCGACAAGCTTGGTATCAACGACCACCCCTTTGAGTCAGCTACCCATTAAAGTTTTTTCCTTTTTTTTTTTTGTTTCGGTGGCTGGTTAACTCGAGATTTAGCTAAAAGATCTGAGAGAAACACACAGATCTTTGTTGTTTATTGTTTGAGCACATATATGTACACCTTTTGATTTCTGGGTTTTTGTTGGATTTGTGATGGGTTGGAAATATAAGGCTGGTTTGTTCCTAATTGCTGCTGTTGTTATCATTTGGGTCACCTCTGCAGAAGTTATCCAGGTCAGTAGTTCTCCTTTGATTTATTTCTTCTAGGAATTAAATTTATATTTTTGGTATATATATATATATATTTTTGTATGCATATGTATACAAATATATGTTGAGATTATATATATTTTCATAGTATTGCTAAATAGATGTTTGGTTTGTGTTTGGTGGATAGGGTGTTCTTGTTTTTGATTGATACTCCTATGAAGTTTTGGGGTGTTTGACTGGTAGAGTTTGGGCATGTGTTATACTTATCCATTAGCTGAATATCCTATTGGGGTTTCAATCAGTAAAGTTAAAGTTACATAATTGGATTCATCATTTAAAAACTTTATGAACTTCATTGAAATAAGTCAATAACTGAACTTCACGGCCATGCTCCTTTTAATTGCTGGGAAACTGAAAGAAGATGAAATAATATGTAGAAGAACCATAGTACTTTTCAATATTAAGATTTGTGGAAGAAGTAAACATCAGCAAGTTTCCTTTACTTTTTATTTTTATTTTTTTGTTTGCAATTAAAAATTGGGCTATTATATTTGATGGTAAACTCAAATGTCAGTAATCCCAATAAAATCATGCTTGTTTGGGTTAAACTAGTTTGTAATTACATTCTGGATTCAGAGATATAATAAGCTGTCATTTAAATTTCTTTTAGTGCAAAACCCCATTCACAATGTCAACTTTTTGTGTCTTAGATGTGGCAATATAATTCTCAGAAAAGAGCAAGAAATATTCTGAACTTCAAATTCTGGTCTAAGGGGGAAATCATATTACATTTGGGAAGTTGTTTAAAGAATCAAATTGGACTGTACTTATGCTAACTCCCCACCCTACGAGTAGATATTGGGTGCGCTGGGCATACTAGGTGATTGGTATGCCTGGCCAATGAAAATCAATATAGTAGTTAGTGGAGAACAATAATCACAAACAGGTGGGACCAATTTCCCAGAATGATGTATTTCTATTGTTTGTTGTTAAATCCATTCTTATAACACCATCCCATGCCTCATCCTTTTACAGAATTTTATACTGGTCATTTGTTAGTTTTTATGAAGCATCAATGAAGAATTGGAATTTTTATGTATTTGACCCCCTGAAGCCTTCAGTTTTATGAATTTTAAGATTCTTAACAAAAAAAAATTTGGTGCTCATATGCACAATATTTTAAGAACTTGTAATAATTTCTATAGATGTTTTTGGCAAAGTGGTGTTCCTTGTGTCATCAATTGATGATAAAAGATGCCTGCTTTCTTTTTTCCCTTGTTAAATTAATGATTAATTAATCCATTTGTCTGCTGATTTGTTGTTTTCTTATGATTAGGCTGCTATTCTTGTGCATAATATTTTTTCTGTTACATAAACTTCTGTGTGACACAATTTTTGTAAAGTGACTATGTTTACTTATATATATCATTTCAACAGGGTATTTATACAGATTATAAGCAGCCATTTGCAGTGACATATCTTGGAGCTTCTCTAATGGTGGTCTATCTTCCAATAGCATTCATTAAGGATTGGATATGTAATTCACTAAGAAAACGCTCTGGTAAAAGTGGTAAAAGTGCAGCAATGGGTGATGAGTCATCTGCTGGACTTAACTCTCCTTTAAAATACATTGGGGGGCATAAAATCTTTGAAACGGAACTTCAAGGGAATTTGAATAGAAAAGACAGTGAAGCAGATCTTTCTGCTCAGGAAGAGGGAAAGCTGTTGCTTCCTAATCGCAAAGATGATATCGACATGCTAAAACAAGATAAGGAGCTTTCGACCAGGGAGATTGCTACTTATGGATTTTATATTGCCCCTATCTGGTTTATTACGGAGGTAACTAACTATGTTGTATTATTTCTGCAAGATATCGCTTTATTCAAGTTTTGTTTGTGTGGTTTGTGGATATTTTTTTTTTTTCATAATTTATAAAAATTTGAAAGAGAAGGAAAAGAATCTCTCTAATTTTTTTCCTGCTTCTAAGTGTACCTTTAAAATAGTACCTCTTTTTTATCATATACTTTGTCTGAAATGTCAGTCCTTGCAACATGTTCAAGATCTAAACGTATCGATCTTGTCATATACACCTCTTTACCTAAGGTTAGGATTCTGGAGATTAAACATTTCAATCTTGTCATGGTTTCCTTAATACATAAAACCTTTGAAATCAGTTTGTTTCCCACAGTTCCTATTATTCATACAGGGGAAGGGTTAAAAAATATGTTTGTCTGGCAGATATGCTTGGCTGTCTCAGAAAGAACCCAAGGTGAATGCCTGAATGGTGTCATTTGGCCATTTAGTGCGCCATTTGATAAATGGCTTAAATGTTATGGCTTGGAAATCCAAATTAGGCTATCTTTGGACCAGGGTCTACATGGGTTGTTGAGTTTTGACCACATGTCGCAATGCATCAACACATCCACACTTTGGAATGTTGACTATGGTTCACACACATGAAGTTGGTCTAATCAAAGTATCAATACACATACATATTATATTTAAACACTTGTAAGATCAAGTGGTGCTCATTTGAAACCATGTGAAGCTATATCTCCTGAGTTGCCTTGGTGCTACCAATATGACTCGCTCAACCTGTATCGCTATTAGATAGGTGTCCTGAGTTGCCTCGGCGCTACCAATATGACTTGCTCAACCTGTATCGCTATTAGATAAGTGTCGGGATTCATTGTGTGATATTTATTGATAGTATCATTTTGGTTCATTATGATATTGAGTATCTTTATTGGATTAGAAACCAGAAATTTGTCTCAGTATCAGGCTATATGTCTTGGTATAAAACACTGCGAACAATGCTTGTATATACATAAGCATATGTGCATGGTATATTATTAATTTACTCACCATATTTATCTGAGACTTCATAGCATTATTGATTTATTCATCCCTCCCTTACCAAATGAAAACTATTTCCTAAAATGTATTTCATTTCTTCCTGATCATAGTTTGGGTTGATGCGATTACTAACCTGGAGTACTTGCTTCTTATTTGTTGCTTTGCAGTATTTATCAAATGCCGCACTTGCACGAACAAGTGTTGCAAGTACAACAGTATTGTCCTCAACTTCAGGACTGTTTACTCTTTTCATTGGTGCATTTCTCGGACAAGATTCTTTGAATGTATCAAAGGTAGTTGCTGTCGTTGTCAGCATGGCTGGTGTTGCCATGACGACTCTTGGGAAAACTTGGGCCACAGATGAGTCACAATTAAATGATTCTTTGTGAGTCTTTCCTCTTCCTCTATCCCTGTTGAGTTCAGCTTAAGATCTGTTTGTTCATCAGTACTGTTGGATTTTGACGAAAGCTCTGTTTCTTTATAAATAAATAAAAAAGGTTGGATTTGGCATGTTTTGGTATGCAGACTTGATATGTTGAATCATTGTCGTTTGATTTGACGCCTTAATAGGAAGCCTTCCTAAAAAATCGGCACCCTATAGAAAAGTAATCCCTCATTTTGAACATTAGGATTTATGAAGAACATATTCCCAAATCATTCATGTCACCAATACCGTTTTAACAAGATGTTCTTAGAAAGTATTCTTCATCTTCCCCAGTAGCAAATGCAGCTTTAATTCCTTTTATGTTCAGTAGACTGTATTACTAATAATGATGTTGTACAGCATACCCTATTTATAAAAACTAGTAAACTTAAGGGGTTGGCTCAAGTGGGTATGAACTTGGCCTTGGTGCCCCAGGAAGCATAAGGTCTAAGGTTCAACTATTTCTTGGAGGAGAGGGGGGTTGTGTGAGTATCAACTAGGAATATGTATCTATATATACATATATACTTTATAAAGTAGTATCTATAAATAGAAAAAGAGAGATTCAAATTAACACTGTTTTATAGTGATGAGTCATGTTATGGAACTTTGGACGAAATTGTTTGAACAATGACTAATACATGATATGATACTGTTGGAAAATCAATTTGGATTATGTTGGGGCCAGGTCAACAATACAGTTATTTGCTTACTGAGGAGACTAATTGAAAGCATAAGAAGTGGAAGAAAAAATCTTCATAGGGTTTTTATAAATTTGGAGAAAGCCTATGGTTGGGTTTCAGAAGATATAATATGGTGGGTTTTGAAAAAGATAGGAGTCAAAAGTAGCTATATTGACACGGTACAGGATATTTATGATATAGCTATTACTATGGTAAGAAAATTACAGGAGATATAATTGTATTTTTAGTTACTGTAGAATTACATCTAGTATTAACATTAAGCTTCTATTTTTTCCCTTGATTACAGATTAATTAAGAAAGCACATACTGGATTTAGGTTTCATGGTCCGTGCTATTTGCTAATACTAGTGTTTTGGCCTATGCTCGATTATTCATAAATGGAAAGATTGGAGATTTTATTTCTAATAGAACTAAAACAGGATGTGTTAGATAGATCAATGTTTCTAGCATATTTTGTTATCAACATATGCATCTGAAATTAAGAGTTAATTTTTTTTAGAATTATTACTAGACTGACCGTGATCTGTCACAGAATGTTGATAAGAAAACATGTTAATAAAATGAACGCGGTCAAAATGTGATTGTTAAGATGGATGAGTGGTAGTATGAAAAAAATAAAATTGTAAATGATCATATTTATAGACTGCTTGAAGTAATATACATTAAAGTTAAAATGAGAGAAAATCGACTAAAATGGTTTGGTCATGCGTAGAGAGACCTGATAATTTTATTACTGGGGCGAAGTGACATGGTCCATATTAAAGGTGGATGTTAGGGGAAGGTAGAGACCAAATTAACATGGATTAGGATAGTAAAAAAAAGATATAATAACCAACGGGCCAGTGGCCTAGCGGTATCAGCCTCTTACCTCCCAAAGGGAGGTCAGGGGGTTCAAGTCTCAAAAGAGACAAGTGTGTGAGTACCAACTAGGAAAAAAAAGAAAAGAAAGATATAATAGTGTGTGATTTAACTGGAATTATATGCTTAGATGAAGTCTAAGTTAAGAAACACGATGCATGTTCCCAACTCCCAATAGTTGGGGCAAAGGATTTGTTGAGTTGAGATGAGTGTATGGTCTGCGATATATTTCTAATTTCTGTTAGTATGCAAAAATAGTTTTCAGGAGGTTGGAAAATGGGTAGTTTGTGCGATGAGTTTTAATCTATTGAACTTTCTAAAGTTGACTTCTGTTCTCAGTTTTATTTGCTTATCAAAAGAATTGTAGAGCATGATTTCTGTGGCCAGAAGCTGCTCATGTTCCACTTGCATTATATGCGAGTCAGAGATAATAGAGGCCTTGCACATAATAAATGCATTACTTTTCATTATTAAGCACTTGAAGTTCTTAAGTCATATTTGTGTTTCTTCATCAGTTTGGTTTTTGCATTGCATGTTTCAGGGCATTGACTGACAGTTGAACTTTTTGTTTCTTTTAAAGAAATGGGAAACACTCTCTTGTTGGAGATCTTTTTGGCCTTTGCTCAGCCGTGTCATATGGTCTATTTACTGGTCTGGTATCGTTTCGATATCTGAGTGCTTGTATATATTTTTGAAATGTGTATAACGATAATTATGCTAATACTCATTCTATAAATAATGCTTCAGTGCTTCTAAAGAAGTTTGCTGGTGAGGAAGGAGAAAGAGTTGATGTGCAAAAGTTGTTTGGATATATGGGATTGTTTACACTCGTAGCATTATGGTGGCTTGGTAAGAGTGGTTTTATTAATAATGTGTGTCCTCAATCATCTAGATTGATTAATACTTCCATCTAAAAAATTATATGCTACAGGGAATTTATATGTGCTTCTGGTCTCTCTGTTCTGTTTTTGCTTGATTCTGTTGCCCTATCTTGCATTTTTTTCTCATCATATTAGGATACATTTTTAGAAGTTATTAACATATTCTTCTTGGGGCTCTAGTGAGAATTTAGTAATGTTACAAGATTAAGTAGAAATAAATGTTGACCTATAGTTTCCCAAATGTATATATACTGTTTCTCTAGCCTCATTCTTACAAGTTAGATTCTTTTGCGTCTTTTTGTCTTTCAAATAATGATTCCAGCAATGATGGCTTTCCCCCCCAAATTATAATACTGGTGACAAATAAAAATGGGATCCTTGTGTGAAGTATTAACCCCGTGTTTATTCAAGGTCAGTTTTGTATTTTAGGGAAGGGTTTCTCATAATACAAATGTGTTCCTTTGGCACCATCTTACATTTCAACTATTGGGATGGATAGCTTGTGTGACTAAGAATTTTTCTTTTACATTTTGATTATGTTTAATGCTATTTGATGATGTTTATTTTCAATCCTTTTCTTTTATTTTAATCATGTTTGTTTACTAGAACTGTGCTAAATTTGTTTGGTATTTTAATTTACTGTCATTGTATAATATAATCTTGTGGCATGCCATAATCATATGTATGTAGCAATCCTAGGATACTCCTAAATTTTCTTAACACAAAAACTACAGATACAAGGAATAAGCCTTAAGACCTGTGCCTTGATCCTTGTGGCTTGTGTTCATCTTTATGCTTATGTCCTTAATGAGCACTGTGTTCAATACATAGGGAAAAATTACTAAATAAAATACTAAATCCTTAATGTGTCCTCGAATTTTATTTAATAAACAATGACTTAAAATTTATCAAGAGGTCGTATTTGCATCAAAGGCACAGCCCAGCCAATTTTGGTGCCTTGGTGGAATGGTAGGTTAGAGGTGGCTCTGCGAGAGAAGGTATTCAAGAGGTTTAAGGAATTGAGATAAAATTGGTATTCTAATGGATATGTTACTACATTGCTTCTCTCTCCCTGCTTGGATCTCTAACAATGCAATTGTCTTCATCCTTTTATTGGTCAGTGCACGTAAACTTAATTTAATTAAATTAGACTGACATACACTAAGTTAATTGGTCAGTGCATGTAAACTTAATTTAATTAAATTCGACTGACATACACTAAGTTAATCCATCTAGAAATTTGTTTAGGCAAATTACTTATCAATATATATATATATTGTTTAGGCAAATTAGTTGAACAAGCAGTGATAGAACATGCAAAGTTCAAAGTGGAGCACTTTGATTGCATGATGCGACAATGCCATGCCAATCGAAGTTGTCTAATATTTGTCTTTAGTTTGGGTAGTTTGTATATTTGAGAGCCACAATTTTAGAAGGAAGTGCTCTGTTCCGATAAAAGCATCCGAGCAAGATTTGCTGTCAATTCACACAGTGAGGTTTTCTAATTGATAAATTGCAACCTGCTGGTAGTTTGGCAACTAGATGTTTCCAATTCTTTACAGTTAAGACTGCATGAACTGTTTTCAAGATGTTCTGGTTAATGATTGTTAAATTAGTCTGAACTTCTGATTTGATAAATATGCAAGGGCTAAAATATTGATTTGGATTCCTCATAATTTAGAGATTTTTTTTTTTGATAAGTCTCATAATGTAGAGATTCTGATTGCAAAAGGCGATTGAAGATTTAGTATTGTGAACATTAAAAGGGAAGAAAGTGTCTGGAACTCAAGAATTGTTAAATGATATATGTGCACACTCAAAAGCCTAGATATTTATAATAAATAATCATGCATGTGTAACATCTGGATCAGAATGGTTTTTGAAGCTGACTTTGAGTCCAGCTTAGAGCTTTCATTTGATTAACTGTATGCAAGGAAGATGAAGTTTTGTTGAGAAATTGCCAATACAAGAATATGGTTCATTGTTGCACAAAAAATTATGTTCTTGATTATTCTTGACACCCATTGACTACAATAACCAAAATGGCTAAAAATTAAAGGAAATATGATTGTGACAAAAAGAACAAAAAACAAAAATTCTGCATGCCTTGTGTATATATCTTAGAATATTCAGAAAAAATGAGAAAAAGAGAGAGAAGAAATAGAATGTATTATCCAAAACCTGCCTCCGCCACCGTAGCACGAACCATTTATGTTTCAACAGTCACTTCAAGTCTCAAGACATATAATCACATCTTGTGAACATATTGCCTGAATAGTCTAGCAAAAAAGTTTCATGTAGCTGCCTGAAGTAAATGGGACTAAAGCTTTATTGACTCGAGGTAAGGACTATACAGTGAAATTGAAGACACATGGTGTTGTTGGGGATATTAAACTCCCTCCAACCCACTCAATGGTCGGTTGTTGTTGAGAGTTAAATCGCTCCTTCTTCACACACAGCGGAAGCATCATCACATCACATCAACACAAGCTATATATATGTATACCAATAAAATGGAAAACAAAAATTTTGAAACACATATACACAATGATGCTATGTATTGTAGTGTGCAGTAAGTTATATTCTCTGCCAATCAAAATTGAACGATACAATATATAATACGCTTTTGGTTTGGTCTGGTCAGGTTTGCTATTTTCAAAATGAGGTTTCAAACTCATCTTCTGCATTCCAAATTTCGATGATGTTCATTATATGGAGAAATTTCTTATAACACTTGTTTGATTTTCATCAAACATGTCATCATGTTTAGTTAATTATTTCTTTTTTTAATTTTGTTGCTTGGCTTTCAGTATGGCCGTTAACAGCATTAGGAATTGAACCCAAGTTTACAATTCCTCACTCTGCAAAAATGGATGAAGTTGTCATTGCCAATGGCTTGGTTGGCAGTGTCCTTTCTGACTACTTTTGGTATGTGAAGGCAACTGTTTCCAATCAAAGCTTTATGCATTGAAGATTTCTTTTCTTCATATCTGAATTCTGAACCCTCTTGTTCTTCATAGGGCATTATGTGTCGTTTGGACAACTCCACTGGTGGCCACCTTGGGCATGTCTCTCACCATCCCACTTGCTATGGTGGCCGATATGATGATTCATGGCCGTCATTACTCAGCCATCTACATTCTCGGTTCAGCTCAGGTAATAAGATTGTCTGAGAAATGCATAACATGAATGGTGCACTTGAGTTTTAAACCTGAAAAGCTAGGTTCTCAAGCGCAAAATCAGAAGGCCTGTCAAAAAGGCTGAGATAACTCCATCAAATTTTTTTTTTTTGTTTTTTTTTTGGGGGGATATTCATCTGCTGCATGAAACACAGTGAATTGATTCAATTTTTCATTTGGGACCATCAACCACACCTGATTGTTGCAGGCTACATTTATCCCTTCTTTTTTCCCTTTTAATGTTCTCTTGATTTTGTGTACAGGTATTTGCAGGATTTGTCATAGCTAATCTTTCTGATTGGTTCTCGAAAAAGTTGGGATTATAGCATTTAATTAAATCCTATCGCTTGCTTGGTAATCCTAATTCTTTCTTGGGGCCATACACTCCATCATTGTTGATTTGAAGCCAACAAACTGAAGTAATGTTTGAGGAAAAATTCTCTCTTGGGTGGGTTGGCATTTGCAAATAGGAGAGAAGACATAATGCAATGCTGTTGTATAACTAATTGTGCAAATGAAATTTGTAGTAGTGATGTGGTCATGTTTTGTTTGTTTGGCCTTAAATGAAATATACATTTTAGCTTCACGTGCTTTGCTTTTTTCTTTTCTTTCTTTTTTTCTTTTTGCTGCTTTTTAGTGCCATTTTTTCGATTTTTTGTACAAACTTTTAAAGTGCTAAATATCAAATATTCAAATTTGTGCCTTTCAATTAATTGCAAGTTATTTCCCAATGAGTCCCTTGGCCTTTGTTATTGTTATCCATGCATCCGCCGCGTGTGTGCATTCTTACATTTAAGAAGGTACATGAATTTAAGGATGTGATATTTTCTTACAACTTTTTATTTTTACACTTAACAAAAGGAAATTATACAATTATTATAACAGGTAGATAATACTTTCTTTTTATAATTTTGTAGTTGTGAGTGTAAGATGCTCTAATTTAGTTCACCATTAAAGTTTTACCAAGTTTTTCTTGATTTCAATTAAGACTCTAATCCTATTTCCCCAAACGCACTAGAGAATCGTTGTAGGGTCGGTGATTTACGAGACTCAGAGTATGATTTAGAGTGGGTTAACACTTAATTCATTTATACTCATTATATTTTTTGTCAGATTTTGCAGTGGCGTGGCTAGAAATTTTCTTCAGTTGGGGGCAATCTTTAATAGCAATAATATATATATATATATATATATATATATATAATTTGAATCAAAATAATATATGTAAAAATTAAACATTGATTCATAATATTTTTATTCAGTGTATTTACAACGCCCATTTTTCATACTATGAAAGCGTTGAATAATAATATCATTGTTAACCATACTAAATATGTCAGTCTCAATATACACCGCCATCATATCATTCATCCATTGGTTTTTTAGAAAATGTCCAACTGCAGGTAGCATGTCATCTAGAAATGATATGGAGCCCCATTTTATCTCGAGCTTTGGGTCTGTAGAAATCGATTCCTTCAAATTTCGACGCCTTGTGCTTGAGCCTAAGGGTCATGTGTTGGCACGTTTGTTGGGGGTCTAGTGTCTTTTGACCGGGCAATATGTGTTATTCTTGGTCAGTTTGATCTTTCAATTCAAAATTTGAGAGGTCAAGGGTACGATCGATGGTGCTAGTAATATTCACTGCAGTTTCAAAATTGAGTTCATTCAAATAAATATACTTTAAAAAAAAATCATATTCAATGAATTAAAAATAAGATATGAAAAAGAAAATAACATAGTTACTTAAATTTAGTTGTTCTAATTCTAATATATCACATATGTAAAAGAAATAAAAATAAAATTACATGATAACCAATTTCATTCCAAAAAACTCTATGGTAACAAACATATGTTGGACTGTTAATCTACTCATAATAAAATTTTATTCACATTAAAAATAAATAAAATAAAAAAAAAGCAAGATATGAAGATAACTAACTTTATAAGTTAAAACCAGATAATTCAATTAATCGAAAATTTTGATAGAGTAAGTGAATATGTGATTTCATTGATTTGGGCTGCAAATAAAAATTAAATTCTAAGTC
>JAOTQH010257818.1:0-11463 GCA_025631255.1 Cornus kousa | reverse complement strand
AAGAGACAATTAGGATTGTGGGTTTGTAACGTCTAAGACAAGAATCTTCAGCTCCAAATGGTTCGCTAATGAAACTGAAAAATTCCATCAATACCTTGTAGACTGACAGCCACATTGTCTTGGGCTCTCGCAATGGCACAAGCCTGAGGACGTTCCAAGGAGCACACCATGCACATGCCTCCTGATGGCATGACTAGAACCTATCACCCACATGCATGAAGAAATACTGTTATAGTAGTACATTCAACTCCACTTAATCTTGCCCTTTTACAGAAGAAAAAGGAAAACCAAAAAACAAAACTCCTCCACTTAAGCAATTCATATTCTTGGTCTATATATTATATAAATCCAGACCAAAAGACTAAAAGGTGGAATTAATCAAGGTCATGATAGGAAAATGCAATTTGATTTGCATTCCATAGTTATTGCTTAATCAAGGTCATGATAGGAAAACACACAGCAACATCCAATTTCATTCATTCTATCAGGGAAAAAACTTAATAATCAATTTCATTAACTGCTTTTTTGAAACGTCATTTCTATTCTGAAAGAACCATTATAGAAACCAGACAGAAGTCAAATGGAGAGGGGGTGTTAAAGTCATTTCCTTAGGAGGTAACCCACCTGGTGAATGTTATAAAATGATACACCTCGTCACACGCGATGCAGAATGCATACTCTGACCCAATGACATAAAATGTTCTGTTAAAGTGGTTAGCATTCTTAAGAAGCATAAGAACTCACTCAGTTCCGTTAAATATTAGTTCAGATAATAATGGCACTATGGCAGTATAAATGGGTTTGAGATATTTCAAGTCTAGTATTTACTTTCAAGCAATTTAGATTACACAACAATCATCATTCAATCATTCTCGAATTAAATCGGAATGTGATAAGCTACCTGATATTTCTACACCGCATGGTGTTAGCGCTATTGTGCGCTAGGGTTGTGACAGTCCGTAGTAATCAGTTTAAACAATCATGTCACATGGCTTCAAATACATCAACCATCCACAGGAATCTTCATTTCTCAAGAGAAGTAACACTCCTCCAAAATTCAAAGATCCCTGTGCCCCCACCATTTCTTGACCTAGCTCTAGGCACTGCACCTATTGCTAAGGCACCGTGCAGGATGGCAGCGATGGAGATGCGACTTTCCCTCGCTTTCTAATATATTTTTACTTATCAAAAAAAAAAAAAAAAAAGGTAATGAGTTTTAATTATGAGTGGATATACTCACCCCAACCCTTGGGAGGGAGATCCGTTCCGAAACCTCGCTCCAGTACAAGGCAAGTCCGCCAAAATAACAAGGTCAGGGCAGAGGCTTGTCAGGACACGAATCGTTAATAGGGCATGCACATACATATGGAGACACAAGGGGCTTCCTTACAAGTAGCATTTCCCTGCCTTCTTTAATCCAGTTTCAGTACATGAGGGACGATGCTTGATGCACTTAAAACACCTTTAAATGCAAATAATTTCCTTTTACTACAGCTGGCTGCAATTTAGATCACAGGAATTTCATTTTCATTGTGACACATTGTGCAGAAAGCCTGCATTATCTTAGCATGTTGAAAATAAATAAATAAAAAAATATTTTAAATTCAAATAGACAGTTCAGTGGATTGAAGCCACTTATATTCTTGAAGCTTTTGTAATGATTATCATCCCAGCAGATTTTGCTATTATTATCATCCCAGCCCCTGCACCTTGCCTAATTGTACATACAGGCTAGCAAAACAAAGCAAAAGCAGGTAGGAAACTCCAATACCACCCCAGCCCAAGCCATCTCCATCCAAGGACAGAGAAGGTTACCAGAAAAGGCCCAACCTGCCACCATTCTTACAGACAAATTAAAAAAAAAAAAAGACAAAATTCTATGTATTCCTCCCACAGATATGGCATATGTTCAGGAGGAAATCAATTAAAAATTCATGCCATCAGAAACCTACTTCCTACTCTGATTTAATAAATTATATTTTCAAAAACCACAAACTGGCCACTAAAACAGCCAGCTGATTACATACCTTATATCCACTTCGAAGTGCCCCAACCTACACACTTTCCCACATGCAGAAACCTGCCCAAGTGACTGAGATTTGATAACATCACATAGGGGCATTAGTAGAGGCTTTGAGTAATCTCTTGCCAGAAGTTGGAGAGAATCTATTGCATCCAACAGAAAGGGCCCCTTGTACCTGCAATTTACTCATCATCATCATTCTTCAGCATATTTCAATATCACAAGAAAGGGAAAAGAAAGAGAACGAATTACATGAAAAATTTTGTAATTGAAAATCCTACGTAATAGTGAGATCTCAACTCCATAACAAAAGGTTGCAACTTTTCAGAAACCATATAGTATAGTTGTTAATAAATATTGGCCCTCGCAGAACATATATTTTACGGTACCCAAAGGCGTGCTATGCTACATCTTTCACTTTCTATATTATTCAACCTCTCTCCTTTCCAAAGTATCCCACCTAGACCGATGTTATTATAAACAAGCAGATAGTTTTTCTCTGCTTTAGATAAAAAAGTATTAGATGAGGAAAGACTCTACTCTAAAAAAGAGAGACATAAAATATATATGCATAATCAAGCATATTTTTACCAACTGCTTCTCAGAAATTTTGCTCTTTTCTTGTCTCCAAGGCTATGTTACATGCACTATTCAAAAGTGGTGAAGTACCTATATCGGACACATATTGCTCGGACATGAGTATGTGATATGTGTCCAACACTTTTGGGTGCACATGCACATAAAAAGCATATTCATCCTTTCAATTATATTATACTATTACTTTAAATTTAGTTAAATGCCTATATTGAACACTATATTAGATAAAAACATTACTATACTCTATAAAATAAAAATAAATAAATAAAATTAATATTTAGCAGTGTTCATGTGTCCTTTCGTTTAAAGATATGACACGTCCAATGAATACATACCCATGTCCGAAACATATAGCCTAGCCCAGGTAATACAGCTCTATGGTACTAACTTTACACAATTTGTATGCCTGTTTGTGCAGTAAGCTCTCAGAACATCTACCAATACCCATATACAAATTATTATCATCTTTATGACAAACATATTGATGGCAAAGCTTTTTTCATGCAAAGTACAAATCAGCAGAAGCACCTTTATTCTATCTCACGTACAAAAAAATATTTCTTCATTTTCATTTTCTTTTTTTACCTAAATCTTCATTTTCATTTTCTTCTGAGCATGAAGAATTTCCCATCCTTCCTTGCCTTGGTATCCTTTTATTTTCCTTAAAATATTTTTTTCTCCGAAAAACATAAATTATGATATGAATAAGATATACTTTCACAACATGCCATTACAATACATCGCATTGATAAATATACTACCAATAAAACTTTATGGCACGACAAAGGTTTGACTGTTGCCAACATGTGATGAGAAGAGAAAAAAAAAAACCTTATTTGCAACACTTCTACCACCTTACCACAAACTAGCCACCAATGATTAATAACTATAAATATAGCAAATTCAATGCATCAACCCATCATTTATATTCAATTTCTGAATCAAGTACTTATTGCAGTAAAAAACTTTTCAGAACTGCCAAATTCTGTTGCATAAGATTGAGAAAAAAAATTTCTGGTTGGGCTTCTTTTGGTGTAAAGGACAGAAATTATGCCACTATATTCTAAATGCTAGAAGAGTAGACCAATTTATGAAGGAGGCAAAACAAGCAACAAAAGATCCTTTTGATCTTCATTTTCCTTTGAGACAACAAAAGGCTCCTTCCTCTCATACCTTCCCCTCTACCAAACAATAAAAACTTTGTTCCATCCCTTCTCTCTTCACTTCCTCCCCCTTCCATCCAATCAACCGCAAGCTAAATCAATTTTACCAACTTAACTGTTCTAAAATTAAGCACCAACCCTACTAATTCCCTTTCTTCTCATCTCTCTTGGCCCTTTCAACCTCTGTGAGAATGCCTTGCTTCTCCTCACCCAATTTCTTATTTTCTTCCAGCACTTGGGCCAGCTTGACCCCTAAAAATTGTATTTGGTCATCTATCCCAGACCAAATACACTTTGGATATTCTATCTCGAATAAAGATGTTTGGTGCTAAACTAGTGTCATCTATTTTTTTCACTAGTCATATAAGAAATGTAGTGAAAAAAAATTGAATTTATCTACACAAAGGGGAATAACAAGTTAGAAGCATTTATGGAGGAGAGATGATATTGGTGCTCCAAAATAGCCCGAGACACTCCACTTCTTACATCCATATGCCATGAGAAATGAAGTGCCTCAGCCTTTTCTTGGAGTATCAATACCATTTACCTTACCAAAATTGCTGCAAAATTACACTGAGCAATATATTCAGAAACTTCATAAAACAAAATGCTATTAGAATTCATTGTCTTTACCATTTCAGAGTAGCTTATATCATAAAGATCATCACTCAGGAAACGGATGACAATTATTCGAGTAAAGCCACTGATCTTTCTCAATTTTCCAACAGTTGGGGCATTGCATCGCTCCCTTTATATTATAAACAATAGAAAGGACAATATACAACAGTTACAATATCTAACTAACACATATTTAACATTCATAAAAAATAAAATATAATAAATCAGGAAATGATTAGTCTAGACAAAAATGAACAAGTCCATCAAGTTGAACATAACAAATAAAACTGTTGTACGGAAAGGAAGGGTGCACCTTTTGCTGCATTATACCAAAGCAAGATGTCATTAAGAGACTGGTAGTAACTGAGTTCAACTCATAGATTATACAGCTTTTGACTACAGCCGCAGTTCATAGCAAGAGAGGATAGGTCATGCTTCGTAGTGTTTGTTACTCAAAAACACTACACAAATTAGATATCCTGCATAGGATGCTACTCCGATAGAACCAATGCTTTGTTACGAACTTTTCACTGACAAAATTCAGTATCAATCTTCTAGTTAGGGGATAATCTAAATGGGTGGAAATCACGGTCAACCAACCTCAGAAAATGATTCTCCACCAACGGGTGTCCTAATGCCACCAAAGAAAATAATTACAGAGTAATAGCATTAAACTGACGTAGTACCCTTTACCTGATCATCAATCACATGCTGGTTGTTGTGGAAATCAATGGAGCCATGTCCTTTTGTTCGGTAGGAAGAACTTTGTCAGACAATGAATTCCAGCCTTAAGATCAAATTGGGCAACCGCTTACCTCTCTGCATAATAGTAGTTGGCTTATAACCCTATGCACATATCCACTTGCCTTCTAGGAATGAATTGAATCATCCAGGTGGAAAAGGGGTGGACCTGAATGACGTTTTTTTCTTTTTTCTTTGTTTCTTAGAGTAAAAACCATAAATAAAATGATTGTACTAAGCCATAAACACTATTTGACCAGTTGAAATTAGGAGGAGTTTAGTTGATGTCCAACCACCGGACTGGTTTATACTTCATACGGAAACAAACTTTACTCTGAACTGGTTCTCCTAGGTCACATATTTGGAGCTTTGGTTTGAAATATCGTTGTGCATGTGTGGCAGTGGCAATCTATCTGTTAAAGTTTAGATGGTAATACAGAGTATGGGTTAGCTTCATAAGGGAAGACAATTTTGGTGGTTCTGCATATGGAGTGGTAAAATCTCGTGAGAATAAATGAATAATAAAGGTAGCAAGATTAGGACAAATAAAGTTGCTTTAGTACCAAATTCCTGGAGACCCTCTTTTACAACACCCATAAATAAGCACAACCATCTCTTGGATAGTCTAAGCTGTACCCTGTCCAGTATATGAAGAGACTAACAGAGTATGATTTTCAGACTTTGCTTCCACACATTCGACAACCCAATTCAGAAAAAAAAAACCTCATCAAAATCCAAAATGGTAAAATTGAAGGAGGAAACGTCCACATTAGGTTGAGATGAGACACAACAAAAGGCTAATAATTCATTCTTAAAATTTTATGAATGCTAGCTTGACCATTCAAAAACCCAAACACAAATTAGAGAAAATTCGATTTACACTAAAAATTCTATCTTTAGAGAGAAAATAATTACAAAAGCTGAAGGTGAAGGCGACATATGGGGCAGGAATTGGATTTGAACAACCAGCGTGAAATGCAGCCCTTGTGAAAGACGTGCAAGCAACAAGTCTCAACCACGATATCCTCCTCCGTCTCCGTTAACATTACATCCAGACATATAGGGCACACACCAACCGCCACCGCCACGGCGTTTGATCGATCATCGTCCTTAGTCCGCACCCAGACGTGGTCTTTCTCGGGATCCACTTCGAATAAGCCTACCGGTTCGTCGGTCGCAATCGGTTTCAGTGGATACGTCCCTCTTTCATCTAAAAAGTTCCGTAGCAAACACACAGTGTGAAAGAGGTCTGGATCTGGATCTAGATCCCAATTATATATCGGATCTTCATAAGTATCCTGAGCAATTGTAGTATAAAAATCTTCGTCTAATTCATCATTGTCCGACCAATACTCCGGCGAACGTCGAAGGCAAGGCGGAGGAAACAACGCCGACGGAATGGGATTATCAGAAGATGAAGTAGTGCGGAAGTTCGACTTCGATCAACGTCAACGACTATGACGATTCTGGGCAAATTGCGGCGAAGAAGATTTTTGGGGCTAAAGCGAAATTGAGATATGAGGTGTGTAGAAATCTGATGAGCTAAGGATACTATGGTGTTGGGTAGGAATTGACTTGTGTCGTTAAGGACGTCTAGAGCAAGCGATTTGATGGAATCATCAGATAAGAGCCTTATGCGCTCGAACGTAACAATATTCTCTGAATATCCGGTGATTTCTTCTTGTTGGTGGTTAATGGTTATGAATTTGTTGCTGATACGGAACATGAAAAGGGCTTTACCCTCCATAACTCCATTCTTACGGAGCTTCTCATTCCATCTTAATACACGCACTTTTCTGCTATGAGCTTCTTCACTCAGATTCACCATCTCCATCTATCTTCCATCTCCATCTATCTTCCATCTCAGACATTCGGGTGATTTCTTCTTCTTGGTGTTCTTGTTTTTTTTCGGAAGTTTATGTTGGGTTGTGTTCTCTCTATGGTAAAGTTGTATCTTTACTCGGATTTCCCTACTATACGATATATATATTATACACAACAATTGAACATTTACAAATGACCCCTTGAAGTATATATTGTGCGTTTTATTAAATTTCCTACTATACGATATATATACATCCAGTATGACATTTTATTGCATAATGCTCTAATACCAAAAATATATTTCATAACTTTCCGAAAAAAAAATATATATATATATATATTTCATTAAATTATCATAATGCCTTTTTCTATTAATTATATTAAGTTTATTAACCCTCCATTTGTTTTGACTTAAAATATTCTTTTTAAGAAATATTTTATTTTTTAGGTAAAATATTATTTTATTTTTAGTATGTCGGTGTTTGGCAAATATTTACTTTGAGATTGAGGTCGACTCTATAGGGGCGGGACATGTATAATAACTTGCTCAAAATTTATAAATAAATTATTTTTAAAAAATTTAAATATTTTTTTTCTGAAAAATATTTTACATCCAAACGAAAATGTAAAATATTTTTTAGAAAATATTTTTTTTTATTTTTTTGGTGTTTGGTTGTTATAAAATATTTACAAAGAAAAAAATATATTAAAATTTAACAAAAATTATTTATCCATCATTTTTCGATGCAGATGAATCGATCGGGCGAGCAAGGGAGTATATTCCTCAAAGCCTGTGGTTAGTGGATTTTGGCAGTGTCAGGCTTCGACTCTTTGCACCTACTAATCGAACTTCTAACCCTTCTTGCCTTGTAAAAAAAAAAAAAATCATTTTTCGATAAGTTATTTTACATGCTCCCCCGAAGGACTCAACCTCAACATAAACATTTGCCAAAAACCGAAAAAATAAAAATAAAAAAAAATATTTTAGCTGAAAAAGGAAAATATTTTAAAATATATATATATATATATATATATTTTACGTCAAAACAAACAGAGCCTAAATCTATTTTTTTATTGATATAAATTATGATACAAATTCATACTAATTTGATGTCATATTCTACACTAAATTTCATAAATTTATCTCTAAGATATTTTGTGTATATTATTTTTATTTTAAAATATTTAATTTTTTTAATAGTTTTAAAAATTCAATGCATTGTATTCATTTAACCTATTAAGATTTAATGTATCGTACTCATTTAATCATTTAAAAATACATTTAATCAACCAAAAATTAAACATATTGTTTTTACTGTACTATTTAATAAAATAAAATTCAATATATTTTACTTATTTAATCAAGTGCATGCAATGGATTGAATCAAATACAAACTAGACTTAAATTATTATATATTTTAACCCGTTACAAAAAATTAGAGATGAGATCCAACTAAAATTTCAAAAAAAAAAAAAAAAAAAGAGTACCAATAAAATCATATTTCAAGAAAATATTATAGACAGTCATATATGTACTTATCAAATTGTTAATTTATGTAATAAGTAGGACGTATAGATACCTATAAGGGAATTTCTAAAATGTATTATTGTAATGTTGTGAGGGAAGTGTGAGGGAAGGGTTACGTGTGGCTGTGGTCACCGTTCGTTCATTGTTGTGCTAGGTCACCAGCACAAGGTTACGAGTGACGCAAGATGTGAGATTATTTGGATTGGGATTCTTCGTGTTGGAATTTTGAGGTATAGCATGTTGTGTGGGGTACTCGGAGACGTATTCCGTTTTCATATCCTTTCGTCATTCCCTTGTGAGGTGGGTTGATTTCGGAGACGAAATCTTTTAAAGTTGTGAAGATTGTAATGTTACCGATTTTTCTATTTTCTAATTTCTGGAATTTATTTGATTTTTTTGAATTATTTTAATCATTGCCTTGTTTTGCGTGCCACGTCGACCCCGAGGGGCGTTTTGGTCATTTTTTAAGTCGAGGGTTTTAGAAGTATATTTTTAATCATTTTAAGTCAATTAGAAGTGACGGTATTATTTTTAGAATTTTTCAGAGGTTGGGACAATTTCCAAACTCGGGAACTTCTCCTGGTTTTGTCATTTTAAGAAAGGAACATAATGGACTTTTCTCACATATGTATACATCTATATCTATATATTAGAGGTAGATATTTGTGGGTAAGAATAGCATTTCATTGAAAGATAAAGGGTATTATAGTAACTTAGCTTGATTTAGAAATCACTCAAATTGTGACACTTAGCACAACCTTGGCCATGGAAGATGCAAGACAACCTTTTCACCCCTTTCCCCTTCTCATTTCGAGCACCATTCTTCTCTCTCTATCATTTTCTCTAACTCTCTCTATATTCATACACAAGCACACAATTATGTCTTCTAAGGAAAAGCTTTGATTTAGAGAGTTTAAGGTGGGATTTTGACGGAAAGGAAGAAGGGAAGATGGAGAGTTTGGCATGAGCTTCAAGTTGAGACCAATATTGCTAGGGTTTTGAAGGATTTCGAATTTTTAGAAGCTTAGGGCTTGTTTGGCTAATCATTTTGAGTTAGGGGAAGTCTAAATTACGAACTTCCTATTATTTTAGTGAGTTTTATGAATTTTCTTACATGAATATCTTGATATTGGGAAGCATGCTTAGTTGTAAAAATTTTATTGTGATGTTAAGCATAAGATAGTTTTGATCTATTTACTTGAGATGAGAATATGATGGTTTTCTTGTATTTGTGCCAAGCATGCTATTTTTTATGAGAAAATGTGAAAGTCTGATTTATGTGATCAATTTTTGTGTTTGAATGTTTTAATATAACTATGATGTAAACTATGACTTGTATATTGATGAATGGTTGTATGACAAGCATATTCTTGGCAAGGGGGTGAGTTGAGAGGATGAAGGTTGATGTGAGAAAGAATGTTAGAAAATGAGACGGTGGTTTGTGTGGTAAGTTAAGGTGAGGGTTAGGAAGGTTTTAGTGAAGTTGGGTTGGAAAGAAAGAAGGGGACATTTGCATTTCATGTTTAATGGTATGGTTTGCGAATTTGTGAAATTCATATATGATTGATATGCCTCGTAAACCCATGAACCCTTTTTCTTTGATTCCCTTTCTTTGGTTGCGGCTCACGGGATTTTTAGAAATGTACTTCAGGCTTTTTCTACTGAGCTGTTGAGCTCACCCTATCATTATTAACATTTTTCAGGGAATGAAGATGAGCCGGTGAATGATATGCATCCATGGATATTGACGTAGTTTGGACTTCATTTTATTTATACTAAAGCTATGTAATTTTGGCCATGGAGGCCTCAATCTTGTATTGAATTCCTTTGAAATTGTATAGAAATGAGATTTGTGTAATTCGGTCTTTAAATGATATTTTGGGCTTGTATTCGGTTTATTTGAAAGTACGAGAGTTTAATTATATTTTATATACTGTCAAATGAAAGATTTGGGGCAGGTTTTGGCATTTAATAAGGTTACATAAGAACCAAAGTAGTGCAAATATGTAAAAGTCCAAGATTTTAAGCTTTCTAGGGCATTTTCAGGGTTCTGGGCATCTTGAACCGGTTTAGCCCCATTGAACCGGTTCAAGGGGGTGCTTTTGGTTATCGAGTGGGCATACTGCCCATCTTGAACCGGTTCAACCCCACTAAACTTGTTCAAGTCTCACAGTGTGTACTTTTCCCTTGTCAGCTTATTAGTTTTGAGCACACAACTTTGGACAATTATAACTTTTTTGTTCCGAACCCAAATAAGGTCATTCTTGAGTCCATTTTTAAGGATTTTGAGTTAGCTTTCCAATGGGACCAACCTCATTCTCAAATTCCATTCATGTTGAGAGTTGTGATTATTTTAGTGGAACAGTGTCAGAATTTCCCTGGAACCGGGTAAGAGTACTTTTGAGAATTTATAACCAATGACCGTAAAACCTCTTCAAATGTCATGGAATGACTAGAATGATTTGTTTTAAACCTCATTTGATTAGTTTAAGGATGGATTAACCCCTTATAATGTAAAATGACTATTTTACCCTTAGTGTGTCCTTAGGTTTGGTTAAGGACCCAGTTAGCGATTCAGACTCCCGGTTCAGGTCGTTACAATTATATTATAAATTTTACAAAATTATTAAGCTAGTACCGTGGCTTGAGATGATCAAATTATTGAGTCTCCACAATGGGGTTTACCTTGGTATGGCGTTCATAAGTAGCCTAGATTCATATTTCAAGAAAATATCATAGTATATCCTATATGTATTTCGTACCAAATTATTAATTTATGTAATCAATAAGACCTAAGAGAATTTTTAAAATGCATTATCTTATAAATTTAATTTAGGGTTAAGTGCAGAAAACCCCCCTGTTATATAGACTTTGTGCAGAACAGGTCCCTACTTTTTGAAAAAGTGCATGCAAGTCCAAAAAATTCAAAAAAGGTGCATGCAAGTCCAAAAAATTCAAAAAAGGTGCAT
>JAOTQH010257807.1:0-11463 GCA_025631255.1 Cornus kousa | reverse complement strand
TCAAATCCATGATTTGTGGCTATCATATCTCAGATAATATGGTAAGTCACATCCCATGATTTGGGCCTATCATATCTATGCTATTATGGTAAGTTATACCATAAATCGTGGTATCATATATGCTAACAATAACATATATGTTTTCATATATTCTCTCTCTCTCTCTCTCTCTCTCTCTCTCTCTCTTCCAACAATATCTATACATACCATGTCGTATAGTCTCAATTACTACCATGCCATGCTCATCTATGCAATGACATCAATTATTGCATTATATGATCAAGAATGCTCAATTTAACTCATGTAGACATTTTATCAATCATCAAGAGTGCAATAATTCACATAGCTTCATATAAGCATGCCTCTAAGGAAATAATCATATAAAGATCACGAGTAATAGCCATAGAATATATACATGGAAATCAAAGTAAGCTTACATGAAATGAAAATGCATATACACATACATAGACATTGAGGCAAACACATTTATCCACATATATGAAGCAATTGAACATATTGGGTATAGCTTTCCTCACAAAGAATCACTAAAACATCGTTTTCTAATCACATACACCCTAAATGAAGCAATTTAACAATATAAACTTACACAAACGCATTCTTTACACACACCACGCTCATAAAACTCAAAGAAATCGTAGGTTAAAGGCATAACACACCCCTACCTCAAACTAAGAGCAAACAGTAGTTATCTCCAAATGAAAATTGCTCCAAAGATGAAATAAAAACCAAGGATTGAAAGCCCTTGTCATTCCCGACGTTTCTCTCTTCTATGGGAAGTCGAAAATCAAAGTGGAATGTGGAGGAAATCAAGCTTGAAGGTTGAAGCAAAAGAGAAAACAAAGGGAAAGAGAGAGGAGAGAGAGAGAGAGCCGGCTAGAGAAAGAAAATGAGGGTGAAAAGTGATTGTCTTGCCTTCTCTCACCCACACGCATATATGTATATCACATGTGTACTCACCACCACAAAAAGGGTTAAGGCAGGTCCTGTAAGGTCTCACAAAATGCAGTAAAGCCCCAGTGAAGTATCAGTATACACACACATGTATGAAGATGCCCCACAATATGATATGAATGACAAACATGCCTATAATTAAATAAGTGAAAGTGACCATGTTCTTTTTTTTTTTTTTTTTCCTTTACTTCAAATGCAACCTTCCAACTTTCAAGTGTTCTAGTTTTGGTCAAGTCTCAATTCCTCCAAAAAATTGGATGGGCCCTTTGACTCAATAAGCCAATATTATCTATAAGTCATCTAATGTATGCCAGAGAATGTATTAAGATTCAAACCAACCATCAAATCCCAAACCCTTCAAACTTCATGTTGCACATGATGAGACATACGCTGTCAAGCTGAGTGATACAGACCGTGTGAGGCCTCAAGGAAGAAGAAATATGAACATAAAGTTTTTTTAAATGGTTCACTTTCAGGACAGGATCCACTAGGCAACTTAGTGTATTTGAAGAATTATGATATTTTAATGTCTCAACAAATTTTCCTACATTTAGGCCAGAATGAATAAGAAATCTTTATGCTATGTTTGGTTGGAGGGGAGGATTAAGGAGGGATGGATGAAAGGGGGGATAAAAGGACTTAATCCCTCCTTGCTTTGTATTTTTCTATCCGCCCAAAATCGGGGGCAAGAGGAGAGAGAAAGAATGGATAATCACCACAAATATGTAATTTCCATTTTAACCTTCCCAAATTTGAAATGAATATCTAATTTTTACAATTTTATATAATGAGGGTATATTAGTAAAAAGAATATAAAAACTCTTTCTCCCTTCCTTCCAACCAACCAAAAAAAAAAAAAGTATCACCCCATCCACCCTTTCTACTATCCATTCCATCTAACCAAACAAAAAGTGAGGGAGACATCTTCCCTTCCCTAGGGATGCCTCATCCATCCCTTCCCCTTTCCCTTTCCCTTTCCCTTTCCCTTTCCCTTTCCCTTCCATCTATTATTCCATCCCTCCAACCAAACAGATCATTAGGGATATTTTTAAAGTTTTAGTTTTACTTAGAGCCAAGGTAAAATTAGAAAGAAAAAAAATAAAATAAAATAAAAATGAGAGAGCCAAGGTAAACCTCTTAATAACTTGCCACTTGGAGCTACTTGCAAGACACCTGTCACCTAACATAAATCTATATATAAAATGAAGTTGAAAATTAAAACTAAAGATAATATATAATTTAAAAAGTGGGAGCAAGTGGCAGCAGACCTTGTTCTTAAGAGAGCATAACAACCTGCACCAAGATATATGTGATAACTGTGATAGGACATACTGCTGCAATGTAGACACAAAGTAATTGACCTGGTGCCTGAAATAAAAGAGTGACGAGATCATTGTAAGTACATATGTCAACCGGAATTTTGCCAACTATAATGGGCACTCTCTTTCACACATTGGAAATTCAAATGGAAGGTAGATGCCAATATTTGTTATTGTAAATTTTACATTCTCCCTCTTTTATTTATTTTTTTAACTTTTATTTTTCGAGGTGGGGAGGAGTTTTACATTCGTAACCATAGGCTCTAATATTGAGTTAGTAGAAGGCTCAATTAGACCTAGAGGAGGGTGAATAGGTCTTTAAAACTAAACAATGAGCTTTAACCAAATTTTAGATTTTAAATTTCACAAAATTGACAGAAATTTAACTATCAATGAACAAGCATGTAAAACTAAAAGGAGTGCAGTACAAGCATGTAAAACTAAGAGAAGTGCAGTACATGCATATCCACACATGAAGACTGATTTACGTGAAAAACCATGTAGGGAAAAAGCCCACGAGACCTAGTCTAGGCAGATCAAATCCACCAATAGAAGAAAGGTGTACAACTAGGTTAAGCAGACTCTAACCCAAGAAAATCCTAGTACCTCTGACCTAGACTCACACTAGACGCTCAAATCGAGCTCCCTTCCACTGCCTAGGGCTGCAAATGAACCGAGCTGCTCATGAACAGCTCAGGCTCGTTCATTTAGCAAACAAACCAAGCTTGAACACTAATTTTGAACTCGTTTAATAAACAGGCCGAACCAGAACAAAGTTAGGCTCATGAACAAGCTCGTTTATCAGCCATTTATAAGTTTTTGATCCAGCCCATAGATGTGAACAAATTTGATCCATTGAAATAATAACATAAGCCCATTTGTAAAATACATTACTATTATCTAAATGAAAAGACCAAGAAAAATTGACCCATATTCATTTTAAAGAACCAACTGACAGACCAATTTATTCTAACAATAAAATAAACCCTAATCTTATTTCATTCTCTGCAACAATGCGCAGCCCCATTCTGCCCCTCATCTTCCATTCTTCATATCATTCTCTGCAACGATAAGCGATGACCAGCCTCCCTTTGCCAGCCCCTTCAATATTTTGTATTCTTTAATAAATTAATTGCAAAAAGAAAATGATGCACAGCTGTTGATGATTTCAGACAACCTCAAGGTATGCTTACATATATCACTCAATATATATTGATTTATTTGTGTTATGTATATACACTAATCTATTGTGTATTATATATACCTAAGATAGCATGAGTGTATATATGTGTGCACAAACGAGCACGAACCAAGCCGAATCCAAGTTGATATTCTGATAAGCCAAACTCGAGCTTAGCTAGGTCAAGCTTGCCCGAACATGAGCCGAGCCAGAACATGCCAAAGCTCGGCTCAGCTCTGCTCATTTGCAGCCCTACCGGCACTGGCATTCAAGAAATCTGCTCCTCAAGAAATCCGCTTTTCAACCCGTGATTTGATCTCCAATGACTAGTCGTCCAACCTTCTTGTTTGTTGAGCGGAATTTGTTAATGATAAATGTTCAAGTGTTCAATGATACTCCTTACTTTAGAACTCAATCACACAATGTAATAGGGCAATTATAAAATACCTCACTTTTGATTGAAAACTAAAGCTCTCAGTCTATCTCACAATAGTGTAGTTGTGTCTCTTCTTTTTTCTTTTCCGTTTTTTTTTTTGTTTAGAGAACCCTGGAACACCTTTTATAGTAATATATAGTATTAGGAGTGATTAGGAATTTTCTTTATGAATTTTAAAAAGTTTAGAAACCTTTTTAGACGTGGAAATGCATATTTTACCGATTTTGGCTTCTGTCAAACGATCAACGAATCAATCGAAACTTTCTGGAACAAGTTCAATCAATCTAGCTGCAGGTAGACTAAGTAGATTCACTGGGGAGGGTTGAGAGTTTCTCTCTCTAAGATTTTGTTAGTATTACTTTGATCTTCAACCCTCTCTCGTAGAATTCTGGTACCAGAAATAATCGGCATTGGTTGATTGCTCCTTCTTTTCTGGATTGGTTCTTCTATTTTGACCCGCGGTGCTTTCCCAGTGATTATCATTCTTTTACTACTCAGAGTTGTTGAGTTCTTCTCTAGTTCTTTATCACCAGTTACTGTTGAACTGATGGAGAAGCTTCTTCTATTAGAAACTGCAAAGGAAACAATTGAGGTTGCCAATGGTTCTGAGCAAGTTTTGGAAGAACATTTCTCTCTAGGTATTGAACCTAGTCCCATGGAGGTTAAAACAGAAATGTTGAAGCTTTGTTTATAAGAAATGGAAGTATTAGTCTCTCAACTCAGAGTTGCTCCACAGAATGGTGAATGTAATGGGGGTATGAGAGGCTGTTTGGGTGGTCGGAGACTCAGAGCTATTCCGGTACAGGGTGTGGTGGCACATTTGTAGGTGGTGGCTACAACGGTGGTGATAGAGGCTCAATTGTTGATCAATATAGTGATTTTGGAAGCTATGGCGGCACGTTGAATAGCAGTATGCAGGAAGCCCAAGAAGGGTAATTTTGTCCTAACCTCAAGGGAGGTTGACTACCAATTTAACCAAAGTTTAAACAGATGGTGCAAGTAGCAATCCTCAGGGGAAGTTAGGGTAATTTACGCCTAATATCTAAGGCTATTTATGAAGGTTAGTTAAAAGTTGATTTTGTCCCTTCATTGAATATGACAAAACCAAACACTGGATTGGATGAAATATACTTCCCAAGACATTGCCAAACATGTCCAAACATTAGAATTGGAATATTTATTACCTAGTATTCTTAGGTATCTCTATTGCTGACAGTCAAACACACAAGGCAGACCAAAGTGTTTATTTGGCGTTTTAACTGATTTCAAACTCTACAGATCTGGCTGTCCTCTTCAATACCATTTTTAGCGTTCATAAAATGAAGTCATATAACCAATTTTGAAGAATACAAATATATGTAAAGCTCAGAAAATGATACCTTGAATAGATAATTGAAAGAAAACACAACTCGAGAAAAATTTTGAATGCAAAACGTGCTGCATACCTCAGTTTCATTAAGGTGTTGAAATGGTGCAATTCCGATTTATGTTGTTCAGAAAGTCGATTCTGATTAACTAAATGCAGTAGATCCTGTTGACCAACATTCAAAGCATATTAAGTACCTTATAACAATGTTTTACAAGTACTTTAATTTTTCACACTTAAATGAATTATATTTACCCCACGGTGACTGAAGTATATGGGAATTCAAAACATTTTAAACCTATAACTAATTATTTCACGGTAAACATTTATAAAGTAAACCCAGTTCTACGGTCACAAAAAACTAGACCAAACTTTTAGAACAATTTGTTGAAATTCATAAGCACGAGATCTCAAAGTTAAGCTTGAAAAGCTTGACTGCCAAATGCAACCAAAACAAAAAACAAGAAAAACAAAAACAGAGAGAGAGATGCAGTTAGCATCTATCATACATGCAGCTCTCTGAACCGATGCTGGAAAAGCATAAACAAAAACAAATCACAGATTGTTCTCAACCATTTAATGCACAACATTTTACATATGATAGTTGCGACTTGCGAGAGGCTTACAGAAAACAATCAACTATGGTGATCATCCCAGTAAGGGACTGTAGAAGTAGGCGTTGCTGATAGCCCATTACTTTTTCAGGTGTAACATATTAGAATTCTGATCAGCAGGTATACATGTATATGTTGATATTATAAAAAATGAACAAAAGAGTCCAGTTCCTAAAAATCCTTACCTTCAATGAGAACCATACTTCAGTTAAAGTAAAAACAGCAAGTTTGACTTGTAACAGAAAACTGAATATCTCAGCATAAAGTTTCAGAGCGCCTGGGGTCAAAATGATACTGACCGGCCAATCAACTCTATAACCCAAACCTAAAAAATCAAAAGAATGGACTCCTGCAATACATACAAGAAAAATGAATTTAAGAACACAGATGCACATTAAAATAGGTATTAGAGATAATACAGAGAAAAACAAAAAGAAACAAACACAAATAACAATTGCAATAAAGAATGTACCAATTGCAGAGGTTGAAAGGGGCATCGTGCTCTGTCCTTTGGTGTACACAAATAACCGATCCTTGTTATGGTCTCTTTCACATGAAGACCTTTGAACTGACAACTCAAGTAACCCCTGAATTTCTGATATGCTATGATCTGCCTCTGTGGCATACCATTTCTGGTCCCAGAATAAGAGAAATAAATGGATCAGAAGGAATGATAGTTGCATAGAACCAAACAATTAAAGGGAGATAACACCAAAGTGACCAGAAGAAAGAAATACATGACGCCAAAGAGACATGACAAACAAATCTGCCCAGTCTGCCAATTCCATAAAATGATACCGCCGCAGAGCCAGCAAATGTTCTTGCAAACTAAAGCCCTCTTCCAGTAATTTAATAGCCAACTTGCTCACATACTTGTATCTGGCATTGTTAAAGGTAAAGGCACAACTAGCATGAAATGATTGCTCTTCCAACGCCAAGAACATGAGTAGGATGCCATTTTTCAAGTGAAAATATATATATACATACATACAAATATATATGTGTCTGTGTGTGTGAAAGGAAAGGAGAACAATGAAAAAATCAATATCCTTGCAATCAGACATCAGTTTGAGCCACAAAATGCTCAAGAAGATGCCCAAAGCTAGAATGACAGGGTTCTAACTCCTGACAAGGCATAGAAGAGGCTGTTACCTCCAATACAAAACTGAAACCTGAGTTCAAAAGTTTTGTGCATAAAAAGTACATGATTGAAAATCCATACACCAGGCCACTTTTTTCTAAAATAAATCAAATAAATACAACACAAACCCTTCCAAAGCCACCTATCAGAAAATTCAAATCTTAGAAAAGAAAACCTTGAAAAAAGAGAAAACTCCAATGGTGGGGCCGATGTAATGCTTACCAAGCTAAAAAAGGAAAAAGAATTTCTAAGATGTCACTTCACCATGAGGAGACAAGTAATTAGAGGATTCTCCCCCTACTTTGCACATGATACAAACACTAGCCAAATAGCATTATAATTAGAGGATTCTCCCCCTACTTTGCACACGCTATATAACCCTACTTTGCACATGATTCATGCATGCCCACGGTTGAACGTCTTCAGGGCTATGGTTTAAACCAAAACTTTCTAAGACCAGCGTTGGATGGAAGGAGAGCTACGGATAAAATTATTAGCGCACTGGTTTTTTACAATAGAGGGTGCAGCTTGATTGACTACAAATATCAAGAATATAGGAAATGAGGCAGACATCATTCAAGATGTTAGCTAATAAAAAATTGTTTTTCAACACTCAAACTAGTTATTGTTTACAACTGGAAGTAAATTTATAATTCAACAGTTGGAAAAGGTAACGAAAGACTAGGCTAATAACACAATACAAGCATACAAAGATAATACATTTGGATCAACAACTCAAATGGAAACACTCTTGTTGAAAAACGAATCCCTAGAATACTTTACCCAAACATAGACCACACTAGAATTTGACTTTACGCCCCCAGACTCCAAAGAAAAGAATAAAATCAAACCTTGACTAACAAGTTTCTTCAAGGGGTGGATTTTATTCCCTACCAATTAATTGAAGGCGCATTTAGTTCTAACATTAGAATGCAAAAAATATTCAAGTTCACCGGGAACATTTGAAACCTTCCAAGGTATATATTTATGAAACACTAACCAATTCATAGGCCCGTCGACAGTTTGAAGCTTGATACAATAAAAAATCAATGAGGTGATCCCTGTCCTTTTTCACATCACTCAAACTCAACCATAGGAAGATTCTGAAGCTTGTCAATATTTTCAACTACCCTGTTAGGATCTTAAACACGAGGAAAAAATATAATATCAATATAGTCATGTTCTGCATAAATATCATGTATTCTAGATATTATGGATAAGTTATTCGTAATACTTGCAAGGGTGGAGTCACAAATATTCAGTTGGAAGTTATTCATGTACAATTAAAATTTTAAAAAATATAGAATTATCAATATATTTTTCTTGAAAATATGATTAAATATATATAGATATATATTGGGAGCACGTCTATCAAGAGGACACTACCACCAAGTTGTAACCTTGAATGTTAGATTCAGAAACTGACCTACAGTTATAAGAGAGCAGGCTTAGTGAGAGCATTCTCATCACAACTTTTTCCTATTCTTAAAATAACCTAAATAGAAAGACACGTTAACTTAAAAAAAAAAATATATATATATATATATATAGGAAAAAACAACTTAAATAAATAGAGACGGAAAAACTAATACGAAAAGGAACAAAAAATATAGAGAGGAACACATTGGCAGCCGATAAATGAGGTCACCAAGTGCAGAGCACCATTTCTTTTCTCTGTTGAATTCAAATAGATATGAGTGTGTGTGTGTGTGTGTGTGTGTGTGTGTGTATTTGAATGGAACAAGGACTACCGATTTATGCAATTTTCTTTCTCTAGATCTGGATTTTTCTGAAGCAAGAGCAAAAAGGTCGTCAATTGACTTTGGAGGCGCCACATGTAAGTTTTTTTTCTCAAACTCACCATTAATAATTATTAATAGGGGGGAGCCATAAACAAGGTTTTCCAAAACCATTTTTTTTTTTTTTTTTGTTATTTGGGGTGGGAGGTCTAATAACTTAAGCTTTTACAATAAATGATTGTTAACATGGTTTCAGAGCAGGTCCTGAGTTCAAACCTCACAGTCTTCACCATCATCCTGATAATTAAGATTGCAACACGTGTTGGACCAAAAGAAAGCAACGCATGAAGGATTCAAATATTAAAGTTACACCCTCTCTAACAGCTTAAGCTTTCAGAGTAACAGTTGCAAACATACTGTTGAAATATATGGATCATTATTATTTTTATTTTTATTAGCTGTTTTCAGCCTTTTATTAGGTGATTTATGTAAGATCCCTATTATCATGGGATCACGTAGATAAGATCCCCATAATCATGGGATCACGAAGATTTTGGCATATTTCCTGTTTTTCTTTGATTTGGTTTCCTTTCTTTGTACATTATTCTTATATACAAATAAAGCTCTTGGCTCTCAGTTTAAGTAAGCCAAAACCCAAAACTATTTCTTTTTGGTATCAGAGCAAAACAAAAACCTTTGCCTCTCCATCTTCCTCCCCAACGCCGCCACTCTCTCTCTCCCTCTCTCCATTTTCCCTCACCTCCGGCGCACCTCCATCTCCTCCCAGCCCTTGCGCCGGACCCCTTAGGTAACCCTCTGTTTTTTACTCCTTTTTTAGAGAATTCCCTTAGGTTTTTTATGACCTAAGGGTCCTTCTGGTGTTTTTTTTTTCTTTGTGGGCTGCCAGTGTTTGTTCGGCAGCATATTTGGAGGAAAACGCCGATTTTCCCGGCCTTGTTTTTTTCTCTTTCCTCCTGCTTTGACATGTGGACTAGTCTTATTTTGGTACTATGACTGATTCTAGTAGCCAAAAGGACACTTTATCCTCGATCTAGCATACTTCTTTGGCACATCATACTCTAGCACAACGGGTTACTAGTGTGCTCTTGAATGGGTGCAACTTCGTATCTTGGTCCTGTTCTCTTCAACTCTATATTGGAGGAAAAGGGAAAACTGGTTGGTTTTTGGGTCTAGTCAAGGAACCAAAAAAGATGGATACTAAATATATTGCATAGGACATAGACAGGTGCAAAATTCTGGGTTGGATCTTCAACTCAATGGAGGAGCGTATCTAATAATATGTTCATGTTTCACACTTCGGTTTTTCTCTGTGGCAAGCCCTTAACAAGATGTATGCCCATTCCCGCAATGACGCTCGTATCTTTGAACTCTATCAAAAGATTGCTCATGTATCTCAGGAGACACTCAAGCTGTCAGTATCAGAGTATTTTGGGTACTCCAGTCTAGGTGGGAACAATTAGCACAATACCTCTCTCCGATTTCTCTGAAGAAGCTTCAACTCTTTTGCTCAAGAGGCTAGACCGCCAGCATACCTACCAATTTTTTATGAGTTTAAGATATGATCATAAACACCTCTCCTAGTCCTGATTTATATGATGCCTTCGCTACTGTTCACCATGAGGAGCATAAACGTCAGATCTCTCAACCAGTAGCTTTATCAGAGACTCCAGTTGATCAAATGGCTATGGCTACTAATTCTAGACTTTTAGAGGGAAAGGTTATTTGTCAACATTATGAAGCCATGGGTCATGTAAAGTATCATTGCTTTAAGCTTCATCCCAAACTAAAGCAGAAATTTTCTCGCAATCGTCCTTCTAGCCGTAGCCGCACTGCTACAATAGCCGATACTATTAGTGGGTATACTACTCCACAGATTGTTGTCCCTCCTACTTCAACTCCTCCCAGACCATCTTTTCACGACTTCAATCAGTTACAATCCCAGATTGATCAGCTTCAAGAGCAATTCGGAGCTTTATCTACCAGGACTGGCTCTTCTATTCCCACGGCTACCATAGCTACAGGTACTCTTACATTTCATGTCAAAGCGGGAAAACATACTTGGGTTCTGGATTCCAAAGCCGATGGATCAACCAACATTATTCGTAGTAAAGGAGATGCTCATATATCCCCTGATATTTTTTTGCCATCCGTTCTTCATGTTCCTACCTTTGCATTTAATCTTCTAGTTGGTAGCAAACTTGCCAAATCACTAAACTGTGCAATGATTTTCTTTCCTCATTACTGTGTTTTACAAGACCTGTGTTTGAAGAGGATTAGTGGCAGGGGATATGAGCACAATGGACTCTATTACTCTAGGGATCCTCCACTAACACCTCCTCCACTTGCTTCAAGCCTTCAAGCCTCTGTTCTTCCAATTTCTAGGTCTTATAATTTTTCTTTTCAGACATTAAATTTATGGTATGCTCGCCTCGGGCATGAAAACTTTCAGTATTTCTCATATGCATCGTGCATCTAGTATGTTTGATCTCATACATTTTGATGTGTGGGGTCCTTCTCCTGTTACTGCTTTTTCAGGGCATCGTTATTATGTCACATTTATTGATGATTATTCCCACTGCACATTGGTATATTTACTTGAAAAGAAATCTGAAGTTTTTCCCTTGTTCACTCAATTCCTCCAAATGATCAAAACTCAATATAAAACTGTTGTTAGG
>JAOTQH010257786.1:0-11464 GCA_025631255.1 Cornus kousa | reverse complement strand
GCATAAAGGGATCAAAGTGCAACATTCACTTAGAAGTTATTTACTATTTAATTGGAGTGCAATTAATTTGTTATAGTGGAGTAGAAATTAATTTATGAATTAATTGAATTGGGTCCATAGTTTAATGGACCAGACTAATTATTAATTTATGGTAGCCAAGAAAATAGTAAGCCCAAAGGATTCTCACCCATAACCCAAGTTGATATTGGAATCCTATTAGAATTGAGATATGTGAATTAGAGATTGAGAATGATATATTGTTTTCTTTCCTTATCTTTATTTTGCTTATATATACATGGGTCCATGTATATTTTAGGGGGACTTTTGAAAGAAAAAGGAATATATTTTATTTCTCTAATTTTTAGGGTTTGTTTTTTCTTCTAAAGGAGGCTATCACAAATCTTGCCTCCAAGGTCATTCATCAAGGTATATGGGTGATTTCTAAAGGGAAGATCACTATCAAGAAGAGGAGAAATAATTTTGTTAAGGGATCTACAATAAGTGAGAACATTCACTTTAGAGGAAAGATTTAAAGGTTTACTCATACCTTTGATGTAAGTATTCAATCTATTAATTGAATGATACATCATCTTCTATTTTATTTTAATTTTGCATAAAACTTGTCTCTATGTGATGAATCAAGATCTATATATGAAAATCTTTCAAAAAGTTTTTAAAACTTATACGTTTCCCAACAATTAAAACATTAACATTATGTCAATGAGTGATTTAAGGGCTTAAATCAATCCTATAATTATTCTCCAATACCACGAAAGCTTATTCCCTATATTTTATATACTATTTTATTTCTTTTATTTTATTGTAAGGATACATTAGTCAATTCATTGTTCAAATTTATTTAAAGTTCTTATGCACAAATTGAAAAATGTAAAGGTGTTTATTGAATAATAGGGGATAATTGCACATTTTGTATATAATGAAGGGTTTTTGTTTTTGTTTTGTTTTTTTTTTATTTTTTTTTGCACTTAACCCTTAAAATAAAACAATAATTAACAACTATATATTAGCTAAATAATTAATCTATGTGCCTGCATTGATCTATGTGATCTCTTTTCATTAATCCTTCTCTACCTTCTGCAGACGTATCTACTATGATATCCTCGGATTTTCGAATGCGGGTTGGCTAGGCTCACGTTCGAATACCCAAGGATATAAAAAACAAATCGGTTATAATCAAACATAGAGTACAAAAGAATAAATAGGAATAAATAATTTGCTGAAAGAAAACAAAAAGAATAATCCAATAATAAAACCTCTTAATAAATTTCCATTAATAATAAAACATTTTGATACAATAAATCCTCCATTAATACAACTCGGGAATCCATACAGTGTGGACCCCTAAAAACCAACCTAAACAAATGACAGCAAATAGTGTTTACATCAGGACACTGAAACATAAAGGAACTTCTATATAGATAAACCGGAAGAGTGAAATAGATGCTCCCTACTCAGCACGGCCAATCCCTACTCCTGATGTATATATGAAAAATAAGGGTGGGTCAGGCCCACAAACAAGTTCTACACTACTACAGTCCAAGCAGAGATTCGATACACGTATACATCCTAGTCAATCCAACAATAACTAGTAGTCTGTATATATACAAATACACACTAAAGGACTCTCACTGGACTACAGGCCGGTCTCAACCTGAATAGAAGCAACATGCAAAACGCACCCGATGTGGGCATGTGTACCTAAACCTAACAGAGTACACCTCCAACCATCATAATCAGCTATGCATCCCAATGCATATACGCTCCTTAACCATTGATTCTGAGACTCAAGCTCAGAACATAAAAAAAAGAAAAAAAAAAAATCAGGTTTGTCATTCAACTGTTTTAGTTGACCTGACAAGAAAATATGTAGGATTTAACTTTTTAGTTAATCCATTATGTTATGTATGAATAGGTAGGAATTAGTGTTTTGATCTAATTCATCCCTAATATGCCACTATCCCATACTGGTGCATATAATCCATAAAATCCAAAAATGATGCAACATTCAAAGTAATACATCAAATAATTCCACAAAACAGTCCAATAATTGATAATACAATTTCAAAAGTACATCAATTAATCCAAAGTTAAACATAATAATATCATATCATGCTAACACAAAATAGGACATCTTATAATTTATTTAAGTTTCTTATGTCACATATTCTACACATACTGAATCTTAATCAGATTGATATATTTTGCTATACAATCATTTAAGCATTCACCATACTTTGTTTAAAATTTATTTAAATCATTCCTAGTCCTTATTTGTTGTTTAAAACTCTACAAATCCAATCTAAAATAAAACAATGCTGTTTCCGAGACTTCACCAGGTAAGGCTCGAGCTTTTGTCTCCATTGCTTGAGCACCCTGTCCAAGGCTCGAGTATCCTACTTCAGGCTCGAGCTTTTTATCCCAATTGCTCGAGCTTTCCCTTCCAGGCACGAGCTTTACATCCAATTGCTCGAGCTTCACATCTAATTGCTCGAGCTTCATAACCAATTGCTCGAGCTTTACATCCAATTACTCGAGCCTTTTATCTAAGGCTCGAGCTTTGCCCCCAAGGCTCGAGCATTGTAACAGCGGTCCGAGCACTATTACGCGAATCAATCCAGAATTTCATTGTGCATTCATTCTTTGTTTGTTTCAGGAATCCTAGGCATGTTTCTATGTTCCATCAATTCACAGATATGAAAATTACATAATTTTAACATGCAAAAATTCATAAAGGAAGTCCAATCATATCCATGAATTTAACCATTCATACTACAAGAACAACTATGAACCAATTTTATAAAACCTATGTTTTACTCCAATTAAACATGCATAATTATTATATTTTATGTGTTTAATAAATCCTGAAATTTTCTTGGCATGTACAAAAACACAAATCTAAGGGAGAGGGATAGAAGAAGAACTTGCCTTAAACTTTTGGATCGAAAGTTAAACTTCTTCTTCCTTGATCTTCTCTCTACAGGATTTTCTCCACTTTCCTTCATTTTTCTCCTTCTCTCTCTAACTCTCTTTCTCTCATTGGAATATGTTACGTTAATATTTCTAGCCCCCTTTTATAACCTATAGCTATATATTTATAGGCTAGATAAACTAACCCTAATCATTTTCCCAATCCAAGTTAACTTAAAAAAAATAAAAATAAAATTAAAGTATTAAAAAGGTAACTTAAAATATGTTACGTATATAATTTATGTTTAACCTTATTAAATAAACAAATTATATACATCCGATTATTTATTAACAAATTATTTAATAATACTTAAGTTACCATAATATTATAAAGTAACTTAAAACATGTTACGTATAAAATCTATGTATATCCTTATTATATAAATATATAAAAGTATACATCAGATTTAAATATTAATACCCAAGTTACCATAAAAGTAGTTAATAAATACTTTCCCTTTTATATATGTGTATACCTATATATCTATATATATATATAACTATCCATGGGTAACTATCCATACCCATCAAACCTCCTATCTAAGTAGTCCATAGGACCTAATTGTTGGCCCATTACTACTAACCATAACCATAAAAATAAAATAAAAATAAAATAAAAATAAAATAAAACAAGACAAAACATTTCATTTACAATTAATTACAAATAAAATAAAATTAAACAAAATATTTAATTAATTAATCAAAACACCAGTTAAGCACATAATTTAATTAAACAAATAACACATAGACAAATACAAATAACACAAAGACACGTAATCCAAATAATCAAGTAACACTTAATTCAATTACATACATAAGTAATTAGTCAAATAATCAATTAAAAATGTAATTAAAATAAATACATAAATATCGAGACTATCCTTTTAAAATTAGGGGTATTACATCTATATTTGATTATTTTTGTGCATGTTTTACTTCGTTATGAAGATCTTCATCAACTTCTACAATAAGTCTCTCATTGGGTTCTATTTCCATAAGAAAATTATGTAATATGCAACAAATCAATACAATTTTTGTTTGTGTGGTAAATCCATATTGTGGTTCAATACCACTAGCCAAAATAGAAAATCTCTTTTTCACTTTGCCAAATACTCTTTCAATCACATTATGTAAAGAAGTATGTCTGTGATTAAATATTTCTTTGGGTGTATGAGATTCACAATTTGGGTATTCTTACAAGACGAGAGCAATAAATTTAGATCTTAATGCATATCCAATATCAACAAGATAATATTTGCCTAAAAAAATATTAATTGAATTACTTAATCATATTATTTATAAAATAGAAATAGAAATAATAATTAATTTACCTTTGGAAATCTCTAATTTGTTTTCTCTACTTAATGCATTATCCAAAATTTTAGTATTAAATGCTGACCTTTCCTATCCAGGCAATACATAAGTAAATTTTAGATCAAAGTTGCACACTGTTATGACATTCTATGTTAGAAAATATTTTCTTCCTCTAAATCTGGTCACATCATGTTTTGAAACTTTCACATGGAAGTATGTTCCATCAATAGATTCAACAAAAATCTTATCGTATTAGATATATTTAAAAATTTTAATCACCATAATGTAAAATTATAGCAAATTTAATTAAATTTAAAATTACATGATGGTACGGATCGAATATATTATTATTCCTTATTTCTAGATAAATTCTTGTTCCATCCTATTGGATAAAAATTTATCTTCTAATGAATAGTGTAGCCCACATAACTTTATGAAAATGACCACTAATAGTCTCACTAGATCTATAAAAGAAGAATTTAATTGTGTTTAATACGGAGAAACTTTTCCACCTACTCCTCGACGCAACTATATGCATTGTTTGTAAGGTGTCTAGTTCCTCAAAGAATCTCAACTAGCATAACAATTGTATTTGGTCCCACACGTAAAATGTTTCGACTTCTTTCATTATTAATTATCTTTTCGATTAATTTTTTTCGGACTTTTTCTTCTCTCTCTAGTATTTTTAGAAATTGGTCTATTTAAATAGTTTGCATGTTGATAGTATGACAATAATGTCACTAAATGGGCCATACAAGGAAACAACGCCTTAACTACTGTTTGCTTCATTCATCTTGGTTCTTTCATATTATCCATCTACATATTTTAACCAAAGTAAGTAACTGTAATAACCCTAATTTTAAAAGGATAGTCTCAGTATTTTATTAATTGTTTTGTCGTGTTTTTAATTCTTTATTTGATTTCTGGGTTTTCGTTTAATTGATTGTATGAATTAATTGATTATGTGTTTATTTGGAATACTTGTTTAGTTGAATTATGTGTATTTGTGTACTTAAATGTTAAGTGTTTTTTTTGTAATTAATCGTTAGGAATTAAATGTTTTAAGTGGTTGTTTTATTTGCTTTTATTTGATTGTATTTTATTTTATTTTAGTCAAATGGTTATGGATAATAGTCATGGGCCAACCAATTGGGTTCCATGGACTACTTGTATAAGGGGTTTAATAGGTACGGATAATTACTCATGGAAAGTGTATATGTATATATATAATTAAAATAATATATACGTATATTTAAGGAAAGTCCTTTGGAGATAATATAATGTATTTATTTTAATTTAATAAAAATAATATCCATAGATTATACATAACATATATATTTTTTATTAATTTGATGTGGATTGAGAAAAGGAATAGGGTTAGTATTCAGCCTATAAATATATAGCTACAGGGTTGAAAAGAGGATTAGGAAAATATCACGTATAATATTTTAGAGAGAAAGAGAGAGAGAAGGAGGAAGAAGGAAGAAGAGAAAGAAGGAGGCTAGGGTTTTTTTATCAAATCCCTAAAGGCAAGTTCTTATTCTACACTTCTCTCCTTAGATCTATGAAATATAAATCTCTAGTATAATCTTAGGGTTAAGTAAAGAACAATTAAAATTAGAATTTATAATTTATTTGATCTAGAACATTGGTTGTATAAATTATATGTTCATGGTTGTTGTTGCTCTATGAATTAATAAATTCAGAGATTTGATTTGGTTATTTTATAAACTGTTACGTGTTTTGCATAATATATTTTCATATTTGTATATTGATGGAACCTAGAAACATGCCTTAGAATCCTTAAAACAATAAATATTTGGGTTCACAGAGAATTTTGGGTTGAATCGCGTAAACAAGGTTGAGTCTTTGATACAGTGCTCGAGCCTTGGGGGCAAAGCTCGCGCCAGGGATGAAAAGCTCGAGCCTGAAGAGGAAAGCTCAATCAATTAGGTGAAAAGCTCGAGCCTAAAGCAAGATGCTCGAGCAATTAGGACAAAAGCTCGAGCCTTACCTGGAGAAGTTTCGGAAACAGCGTTGTTTTACTTTTTATTGAATTTGAGGAGTCCTAAACATCAAATGAGGACTAAGAATGAGTTTAAATAAATTTTAAACAAACTTAAATATATCAATGCATGCTATTTGATTCTTTGAGGAATGAATGAATTTAGTCTTTATTTTGTTCTAACAATTAAGATTAAATGTATAGCATGAATGGTATATGGAGAATGCTTACGTGATTGTATAATAAAATATCAGTCTATTTGAGATTTAGTATGTGTAGGATACGTGATGTAGGAAGCTTAAATAATTTTATAAGTCATTCTTATTTTGTGATAATATGATATTATATTATTATGTTTATTATGGATTATTTGATGTACTCCTTTAATTATTACATTAACTATTGGATTGTGTGGATGTAGTGCACCAGTATGGGATGGTGGCACTCTAGGGATGGATTAACTTATCAGTTAAGTCCTACCTATTTTATAAGGGAATGGATTAACTAAAATGTTAAGTCTTACTTATATTCGTGTGAGGTCAACTAAACAAGTTGGATGACATAGTGGATTAATTTAGATTGGATATATATATATATATATAGACATATGCCATAATATGAGCCTAAGTCTCAGGAAGGTGTGTATATTGCTAGGGATGTGTAGCTAGATATAGTGTGGTTGTGTGCCCTGGTAGGTCTAAGTACTCATGCCCACTATATGTGTATTTTTGCATGTTGCCTACTATTCAAGTTGAGGCAACCTTATAGTCTAGTGAAATTCCTTTAGTGTGTATGTATGTATGGACTATATAGTTATTGCATGGGTTAGCTATAGATATATAGATTCTCCGGTCTCTGTTTGGGTTGTCGTAGAAAGAACCTGTTTGTGGGCCTAACCCACTATTATTTTTTTCAGGTGTTCGTCAATTCTAGATATAGAGGTTGTTCGTGTTGAGTAGAAACAGTCCACATCATTCTTCCGGTTCTATATAGGACTCTCTTTATGTTTTAGTTTTGGATTATGTTTATTTTTCAGTTATTTTAGTTGGAATATCATTTGGGGTCCACTGGATAGATTCCCGAGTTGTAATGACATTAAAGGTTTTGGATATTTCATTTGGAGGATTAATTGTTTATTAAGATAATGATTTATTATTTAGATTTCTTTGCAGCGATATTATTTATTTCTTATTATTATTATTATTATTATTTTTTGTATTCTGTGTTCATTTACATACTTAATTATTTGGTATCCTTCAGATCTGTGCTCGGACTTGATAACCCGTGGCTCTAGAATCGGGGGCAATCTGTAACGTTTCCAATATTCAGCATTTCTCATTTTTCTGGAACTTTTGTTACCGTAAGGGCATTTTCGTCAATTTATGTTTTGCGTACGGGATTGTGATTAGGTCCAATAGCATTTTGTGCATTTTAATTTATATGATTTTGTGGTGTTTACCTAGTGGTGCATACATTGTAATATGTGGTGCAAATTAAGATAAAAGAAAAAGAGAAAATAAAAAGAAGTGGCGGGACCAACCATTAGTGTAAATAATGGTTAAAGAACATTTTTGGTCTGTCACATTCTCTCTCCCAGATATCTTTTCCCTCTCTCTATCTTCACTCCATTTTTCCTCTCTTTTTCAAACAAACTTTGAATCAAGGTAACTCTTTCATTACTTGGTGGATTAAGGTGCCGTTTGAGGGAAAACGGAGAGCATAACGAGCTCTACGCATCCATACCAGCAATTCCAGCTTTCGGCCTCCCTTTGGATTTCGAATTTCTTGACCATTTTAAGGGTTTTGCTCAATTTGAGGTAGGGGTCCTTAATCTATGAGGTCTTATACCTTAGTGAGTTAATTCACTCTAATTGTTGCTTAATTTGGTTAATTATTTATAATCTAGAGAATTATTGTTATATATGCACATATGTTAATTATATGACTATATATGTTCATTGTTCTATGTGAAGAGCATGTTTAAGAATTGACTACATATGTCCATCATGCTAGATTCTTGTTGTGTATAAACATGTTGTGACTTTCTTGACATTCTTGTGAATTATGCTATGTTGCTTAAATTGGACAAGTTATGGAATGATGACCATATGCATGTCAGTGAGGCATCTATGCATTTACATTGGGCAAGAAATGGGAAGAATGGATTTTGAAATAAAAAATAAAAAAAAAATTGGGGAATTTGGGAAAGTGTTTTGATAAGAACGGTTTTATGAAAACCCGGTCGCTGCAGGGGTACCAACGGGCCAGAGTGTTAATATAGCCTAGAGGGAACTAGGGAGTCGCCCTAGCGTGGTTAAGCTAGCTGGCCCCATAATGACGCCGCGGGGCTACTTAGGGTCATGGACACTAGCCTATCCTTCTCTCGTGTCGCTGCGGGATCACCAAAGGGCGGGTTATATTAACAGTTGAAAGTGATGGTTTTGAATATGAAAATGGGGAGCGACATCGACATGCATTGCACTTCCATTGCATCATATTGTTTATACATGAGATTGATGATTATTTGGTGTTTTCCCGACATTGCATGATCCCCATTCCTATTGATCTATTCTTTGTATGAATTCATAGGGATATAAGAGGCATATCTTAATTACCACCTACTGACCAAATTGCTCACCCCACTATATTACCATTTTTTTCAGGTAATGGCAAGGAAACGGTGGATGACCATCCTCTGCAAATTTGAAATTTGTTAAGTGACCGTTTTGCTATTTTGTATTTGACTATTCTATGTACATTCGTCGTTTTGGTAATGTAATCAAGTTAGCACCCATGGCCTTGCAACTTAAGATGGAATCTTATGTTTTATTTGGTGTAATTGGAGATAATGTAGATAGTGTATATAATTAAATGTAATTTAGCCTTACTCACTCAAAATCAGTTTGTGTATTTTAAGTAACGTGTGGCAAATTACGTTAACAACGTGGTTGTTATTATTGCATTAGAGGTTGAAATGTATTTAAATTTGTACGTGAATATAGTGGCGTGGGTGATTAATTACCAAATGTTGGTGTATCTGGGTTATCACTGGAGAGTACAAAAATTGAGTGAGAATTATCAAGAACCGGTCGATGTATAGCTTCTTAAACATCGACTGGTATCTTGACAGTGGGTCATTATGGCTTACGTTCCAAACCAATCGACATATGGCTTCCCATACGTCGACCGGTATCACAACCGAAACCAGGCGACGTATGGCTTCCCATACGTTGACCGGTATCTGGACAGTGGGTTTTCCACTATTCATAACCCAAACCAGTCGATGTATAATGTATATACGTCGACCGATTTTTGTCTCATATGTAATTGCTATTTAAATTTCTTAAATTACACTTTGGCACCCAAGTGAGGTTGCACGTAATTATTTTATGACCCACAAAAATGCAATAATTATATTTTAACCATCGAAAGGACTATATTGCCCCGACCCTCATTTTATTTATTATGTGATACACGTAAATGACTATGATGTCCTTTGAGTCATAATTTATTGAAGTGTAGCAAATTACCATCTTGCCCTTTTCGGACCTTGATATTTAAATTTAACGTGAAATGATTTTATTACCCTTGGACATTTTTGGGTCGGGTAAGGACCCGTTTAATGATCCAGATCCATGAGGAGCTGGGTCGTTACAAAATGGTATCAAAACGATGGTTCAAAAACCTTAGGACGGCGTGTAGAGGCCTATGTAGGATTGCATGGGAAGTTGTTTGTATTGCGTATGAGATTATTTGTTATGTGTTTTGATATTTGAAGAAGATGCTTACTTGTTCATTTGCTTACGTGATCATATGCTTATATGTTATATGTGTGTTGTACTAACTTAAATGATCCATGAATAGGTGCTATGGTTTCAGTATGTAGTTGTTTAGCATGCGCGCTTCTATGTTGTATTAGCTCTACGAGTTATCCCTTACGACGGGAAAAGTGTTAGCATTGCGAGCATGAGAGAAGTGAATAGTATGTTCTATTGAGTCCAGTTTGATCTGAGCACATTATTTCATTAGGAGTCCTTTCCTTAGAGACTAGTAACAGTGAGAGAGTTTGATTTTAGGTGTTTTCCGAGATGAAAGTTCTCATTTTCTTGCACAGGCAAGAGTTTGTGTTGTGTTTCCTTGGCATGAGGAGTGGACCCTTGTGATGATGGATTAGTAGGGAATGGTGTGTGAGTCATGGGATCCTTTCATGTAAGTAAAGTTAATGAGATGTCATAGGATGTGAGGTGGTATGTAGTGTATGACTTGTAAGGTTCAAGTGTTGTACGGGTTGAGCAAGGTTGGTATTTGGTTTTTATTTAAAAGTTCATTGATATTTAAGGTTGAGAGTTTGTCTCTTAGATTGTCGTTTATAGAGTATAAGTTAAGGTCAATCTTGAGTTGGTGATGAGATGAGTAGGTTCCATCTTTTATTTTGATTTCCAGTAAGGAAGACAAAAGTTTAATGTGATGTGGTTTGGTGACCATAGAATGTTGGTCACAGATGGTGTTGAGCCAGGATGAGGAGTAACCTCTTGGACTTGGTGGCCTGTTCTATTTGATTTCTTTGTTTTGTGGCCCTGTGGGCGAGTGTGCATGAGCATGTACAGGTGGCACCAGAAGGCTACCACACTGGACGAGCTACGGGCACACAACTCAGGTGAAATCGATGTGGACATTCCATTGTATTGGATAGTAATTGTAGCGATTGGTTAGGAAATGATGGTGTTGGGGGTGCAAGAGTTGTGTACCCTTTTGTTTGATTGGATAGGTTAGTTGTAGGTATGACTTGAGTGTCCAGTTAGACACCAATTAGAGAGACCACTGTTTGTAGTTGTCGTAGACTGTAGCTTATGTGGTTGACCGTTTGGCTTAGTGTTGTTGTCCCTCTTAGGGATTGTTCATGTAGCGTTACCGTAAATGATTTTTAATTTTCTTATTGCGGGTTGCTGACTATGGTGTCGAGTATCATAAGTGATATGTGTTTTCATGTTGGGTTAGTGTCACTTTTGAATGAGCGGTTGGTAGTGGATGTTTGTTGTTTATAAAGGATTGGAATTGTGAAGTTATTTTGGGAAGAATGATCATGAGGTATTAGTACTTGAAGTTCCTGTAATTGAAGAGTAAGTCAGTTTTGGAGTGAACCCAGTGTCCAGGAAA
>JAOTQH010257756.1:0-11467 GCA_025631255.1 Cornus kousa | reverse complement strand
TAATTAAAGCAGCCAATGTCCAAATTACATTAAAATCTTTCAAATGTTAGGACCAATGGCCTATAGTTGATTTTTCCCTTCAATAACGAACAAAAATGGTATTTGCATTAATGAAAATATACCATTACGTGTACTTACACCAAACTACTCCATAACTAGCATTTAATCATATCCCAGAGAAATAAAAAAAAACCCTAATTACTAAAGAAGTACAGTATTTTATGGCAGAGCATTGACGGGATGCCAAAAATCCATGAAAATTACAACCCTGCGACGTGGATGTTAGAGGTTACAAGTACATCTGCAGAAGCACAACTTGGTTTAGACTTTGCCCATCTCTACAAAGAGTCTCATCTATGTTGGTGAGTATAAGCATTATTTATAAGACCGTCATTGACACTGTCAACTAAGATGTTGGTTTTTCACATTGATTGGTCATAACTTTCTTTTGTATGTAGGGAAACCAAGTCACTGGTTAATGAACTGAACTTCCCAGCACAACGTTCAAATGCTTTACATTTCTCTACTCGCTTTTCGCAAAATGGATGGAAACAGTTCAAAGCATGTCTCTGGAAACACCACCTCACCTATTGGAGGAGTCCCAAATATAACTTGGTGCGATTAACATTTATGATCATGTCGTCTTTGTTATTTGGAGCACTTCTTTGGCATAAAGGAAAGCAAATGTAAGTCATCATTAATTTTTCGGATCCCACTGATTTTCATATTAATGTCAGTGTGCGTTTTAGGGGATAAAAGGGTAGTCAAATTTTATACAACACAGCATTCCCATGCATTTGCCGCCGACACTACACTGGCAACACAACATAAAAGATGAATTACATTCAAGTTGTACATCAATCACTCAACTAAAAGTTGTGCATCAATCACTCAATATAAATTGTATAAGTTTATATAACAATTCAAATCAACTATACTCCTTCAACTACCAAGAGGTAGGTAGACTGCAGTCTGAAAGCTCCTAGATTCAGCGTTACCATAGTTTTCCAATCCCAAACATGGATGTTCACTATCGATTGTCAAAATAAGCATCCAAAAACTTTCCCCTAGTTAATACATGTCTACCCTAGTAAATAGAAGAATTCGAAAACCACACACATTCTAGTATCTTCTCATTCTAATCGGTGGCTCATAAAAGTTTCTCAATTATGAATCCTTGAACCATATAACCAGAAGTAGTTGTACCACATTGTGCGCTGAAATATAGCATTCAAAAAAGTAGTGTTAAGAATTAATCCCTTTTTGTATACACAATGATACAATTAGTTACGAATTAATCCGCCCAAGATCACACACAAGTATACAATTACAACAAAGGAAAAATAAGATGGATAGATACACTCAACCACTAACAAGGTTTATACACATATGAAGAACCACTCACTTTTATTATAGCAAAGAGAATATTACAACATTCAACAGACCCTCACTCGGCCCTCAGTGTTTCCTCTCTATTTTCTCTCCCTATATTTCTTTCTGTTCTTGTCTTATTCTCTACACTTCCTCTCACCTATATTTATAGGCTTCTTCCACCTCCTTTGAAGCTTCTAGATGTATTTACAAGTATCTACAACATTCTTAAACCCTCCATAATACTCCACACAACTCTAGAGAATTCTAAAATGTTCCACACATTTCTACAATATTCTACACCTTTCTACACATATCTAGAATCTTCCACACAACTCCAAACAATTCCGGAAGACTCTAGAAACTTCTCTTAATATATATATATATATATATATACATATATTGCCCTTTAATATTCGTCATTTTTAACAAATCTCCACCTTGACGAAAATTCTCCACCTTAATGCAAGATCTTAACATCTCACCCATCATACTTTTTTATTTTTCGTTTTTCTTCTCTGGATCTGCACCATTAACACACAGCGATCGAACTCTTCTGGACGAACCTTCAGCTCTACACTTAGCTCGACATAGGGTCTCCTCTCGAGCGAAACAAGTGGTATCAGTGCTATGGCGGATTTAAAGTATACGATCGAGAAATTTGATGGAAGGCCGCTCTAGCAGGAGGCTAGATAAGTCTGGACTCGAGAGGTCGATCTTATGATCCACCTCCCTCCTAGGTGGAAGCTTCTTGGGTAGCTCCTTAGGCATCATGTCCGTATACTCGTCTAGCACAGCCCGTATCTCCTTAGGCACCTCTTCTTGTGGGGAAGGGACTAGCTCATCATCGGGCGTCTCCAACAATGTGGCAAGGTAGCTAATCTCTCCTTTCCTGAAGTCCTTCTTGAACTGCATAGTGGACAAATGAGCTCTTTGCAAATACAATTTGCACGTGCACAAAGTATGCTCTGATACAAATTTGTTGTGCGGTAGCGTGGGCCCAATAAATAACTAATGGTGGTTGTGATCACACACACAAGAAGAATGTACTCATAAAATAATAAATAGGAGAAAACACACACACAAAAGGAAGACAAGGATTTACGTGGTTCGGCAATGTGCCTACGTCCACGAGAGCTCAAGATCAATGTGTTAATATCAAAACTCAAACGGTTACAAAAGGCTCACAAATGAGAAAATATATACTATTTTCTTCAAACTTTCTTTGCTCACTCAAACTCTTTTTTTCTCTTATGCTCTTCGTTGTAATGCTCTTAACCTATATAATGAAGGGCTATTTATAGCCAAAATTCTCCCTTTGCATATGTAAGCGATGACATATGCAAAGCTTGATGATGTAAGCGATGACATATGTAAAGCCTAATGATGTAAGCGATGACATAATTTTGAGCCAACTTCAATTCCAATTTTGTAACTCCAATTTGTCAACAATCTCCACGCACAGATGAAGAGAGTGCGCATATGGCTCATGTTCTGTATGCAAGTGCAGTTAGAAGTTTGATGTATGCAATGGTGTGTACGAGGCCCGACATTTGACAGGCCGTTAGTATGGTGAGTAGATATATGCATGACCCAAGAAAAGGTCATTGGCAGGCAGTGAAATGGATTCTACGGTACATCCATGGTACTATGGATGTTGGTTTAAAGTTTGAGCGAGATGATAGACTTGGTCAACATTTGGTTAGATATGTGGATTCGGACTACGTTGGTGATTTGGATAAACGTCGGTCAAGTACAATTTATGTCTTAACACTTGTTAGAGGACCGGTGAGTTGGAGGTCGACATTACAGCCTACAATTGCTTTGTCTACTACAAAGGCAGAGTACATGGCAGTGACAGAGGCCATTAAGGAAGCCGTATGGCTACATGGGTTGATTGAGGACTTGGGGATTATTCAGGAGCATATTGATGTCTATTGCGACAGTCAAAGTGCTATCTATTTGGTAAAGAACCAGGTTCATCATTCACGTACAAAACACATCAATGTCCATTTCCATTTTGTTCGTGAGATTTTGGATCAAGGCGATATTCTCCTTCAGAAGATTGGGACTGTAGATAATCTCGCAGATATGCTGACGAAGGTTGTAACGAAGGTCAAGTTTGAGCATTGCTTAGACTTGATTAACATCTTGCGAGTATGAGCGCCTTTGGGCGCAATTGAAGACAGTTCATGATCATGTTTGTTAGGAAGACTTCATTTTGGAAAGATGTACATAATTTTTTCGTCAAGGTGGAGATTGTTGACAAATTGGAGTTGCAAAATTGGAATTGAAGTTGGCTCAAAATTATGTCATCGCTTACATCATCAGGCTTTGCATATGTCATTGCTTACATAAGCAAAGGGAGAATTTTGGTTATAAATAGCCCTTCATTATATGGGTTAAGAGCATCACAACGAAGAGCAGAAGAGAAAGAGAGTTTGAGTGAGCAAAGAAAGTTTGGAGAAAATAGTATATATTTTCTTATTTGTGAGCCTTTTGTAACCCTTTGGGTTTTGATATTAGTACATTGATCTTGAGTTCCCGTGGACGTAGACACATTTTCGAATCACGTAAATCCTTGTCTTCCTTTTGTGTGTGTTTTTTCTCCTATTTATTATTTTGTGAGTACATTATTCTTGTGTGTGTGATCATTACCATCATTCTAAAGCATACGTTGTGCACGTGCAAATTGTATTTGTAAAGAGAACAACTTCTTGGTAGTGCACAAATGTTGACTGGAACATGTGGAAATGGACAACACCAGAAACTTGGAGAAGGAGGTACAAAGGCGGTGCAGAATCCTATAAATATAGGCACACTCTTGCAGATGGGAAAGAACACAAGATATCAGAGCAGCACAATAACTCTTTATGAAGAGGTTACTCTCATTGTATTTGGGAGGTCACTTTGTGTGGTGTGAGAGAATTCTTGTTTAGAATTTAGTATTTTCCTTGTAAGTGATTGGGTACAAAAGGGAGTGTTTGTGAGTGGCATCTCTTTGTAATCCTCTATATTATACAAATTTACAATCTCTAGTGGAAAGCTTGCTCTCATTACTCGCATATCTTGTTTTTTCCTTGTCATCATTATTTTATATTTGTGTCGTGATTGGGGTAGTTTCATGGCAATTGGTATCAGAGCCTTAGGCTTACACAAGTTGTTTGATAAAAAAATTCTTGATCTAGATTTTTTGTTATAACATTGGTGTTGTTTGTCTTGGGCACTTGTGACGATCATGGCTGGTAATATTGCTGCACAATATAAGGTGAAGAGGTTTGATGGCAAAAGTAGCTTCACTCTTTGACAAAGTAGAGTGAAGGACATCTTTACCGGGAAAGGATGAAAAACTGGAAAAGATGGCAGATCACCTTGGATCTAATAGCAGCAAGTTTAGATCGCTGGGAGGAAAGGGAAAGTAGTGCCATAGATGCCAAGAATGGGGCCACATCAGGAAGGACTGTCCACTTGAAAGGGGAAAGGAAGATGGCAGCAAGAATGATGTATCTATCGCATGTGCTTCAGAAGAAGACTTTGGAGATGTTCTCACAATTTCCAAAGGTAACACTCTGACTCGACATGACTGGATATTAGATTTGTGTTGGTGAACGCATTTTGGGGGACGTTGCCTACGTGCCAAAATTGCGGTGTAATTTAATATCCTTGAGCCAGTTGGATTCCAAAGACTGCAAGTGCTCCGTTGCAGGGGGAGTTATGAAAGTTTCGAAGGGCTGCATGGTGTTGATGCGAGGAGAACAGAGTGGAGGATTATATCATTTGGTGAGGGGTACCAATGGTATTCAAACTTCGATTGTTAATTGGACATGGGCACGTGAAAGCAAGATCTTGCAGCGGGTGTCATTGGTGGACGCAATAGGGACGGAAGAGACTTGTTTCCAAACAAATGAGGGTGAGAAAGAAATTCCTGCTTGTGAAGGGGTCTCATTGAGGTTCTCTTTCAGAGTCACTTGATCGTGTTGACTTGATACAGCTGCATGTATGCATTGGCCGTGGAATCAAGGTGAGGGTGTGGTGCCTTCTGTGTAGGTGTGGTGCCTGGACGTGTTAGTGTGATTCCAATAGGCTTTTGTTATTTTCAAATCATTTCTAGCTACTAACACATCTTGAACCGCAATCATGTATTAGAATTTTCAGCCAATAAACTCTTATTCATTTCAACTTTTCGAGGCTACTCTTGTCCTACATAAATTTTTGGGGTAATCCAAGAGTCAAGTATTGATTGCCCCAGATCCCAACATTTCAATAGGATCTTTTATTTTATATTCTTTTTTCACTAGTGGCATTTTATAGAACTCTTGACCTCCAGATTGGGAGTGTACCACTTCATACTAGGAAGCCTTCTGTTGTTCTTGTTACCTGGAAAACAGATCATTTTGGTATGTGGAATGGAAACAGGAACGTGGTACACTTTATAACGAAAGATCTGATATGATAGAAGTAGGTTTATAGAGATTATGTAGTTGGGATTTAGGAATTGCTAGTGGGCTCCACGTGGCCATGGCTACTTGAGAAAAATGCATTTCATATATATATGAGGAAAAGTTGACTTCCTCACTTATAAGTGGAAAATATTATGCCTCTACTTGTCGAAGGCTAACATGAAATTCACTAATGGAACTCATTATGAGGGATGTAAGGGCTGGTATCATCCCCATATGAAAAGGCGCTTCTTTGGTTGTAGGAAAAACTAAAATGTGCATAGGCAATGGTGAGCCAAGATAGATACACAAATTAAAGGTGAGGGAGGCAAAGAAAGAAAGTATACAGTGCTCCAATTAATAGTGGTGAGGGTTAATTATTCCTGTAATATAAATATAGATATATGGTACTCCAAAGTTGTCATGGATGTTGTTTACGGATTAATATCTTGGATCAAGATATACATATATATAGGTAATTTGCGGCTACATAGCTGGTCCTCTGTACAAGGCAATTTTTTTATTCTGTCTTTTAAACTTGATGATTGAAATGGATTTCAAGCCTTCCCATTTTAAGCTTATAAAACTGCCCCTTTTCCCTTATGAAGTTCTTTTGGAGGTTCAAAATGCTGGCTAAAATCTTGACATCTATGCTGATAAAGTTTCTCCTAAAAAAAGTAGTAACACATAGTTGGCCACTAAATTGAAATACCTGTACTTGCTACTGAAGCTTGCTTGTTAATTACTAAAAAGAAGCATGGAATGATTATCTTGAAAGGAACCCTTCTTAAACTCTAGTTTTGGTGCTTTTGCAAGCTCAAACTTGCACCCTAGTACTGTAGTCATTGAAGGATTCAGTATTGCCATCCACGTTAAACCCACAACTAAGCTTTAGGAAAAAGCACTGTGATGGGAAAAAGTAGATAAAGTTGACAGCATGCAAATCATATAGACTCATTTTTGCCTATTCAAACAAGCCATACAACAACCAAGCCTTTTTCCAACTACATGGGTCGGCTACATGAACCCTATTTATTCTGTACCATTTAAAGCATTTTTCTATAGTTTATTATTCTAATTAATGAATATCTAGGAGATTAATACATTTGCACACTCATACTTGTACACTAGGACTGGATGCGCTCCATGATAAACCCCACAAGTAAGCATTGGGTGAGAGTACTGTGATGTTGTAATGTTGATAAATTTGCCAGCCTAATGTCATTCATGCAAAATCATGTGGAATCATTTTTTGCTGTCCCAATGAACTATATTGCATTATTTGTTCCTTGCTGATTGCTGCAAATCTAGAATTTGGTATTGTAACTAATGGATGTCACGCACGCACGCACGCACAGTTGGAGGGTTGTCTGAATATATGCTCCCCTATTTCAATCCTCACCTTGACTATAGAAACAATCTTAGTTAATAAGTAACTTGTTAGTTATATTCTTTGCAACATGATCGATAAACTTAGTGTATAATCTTCTCTTGATCAATTCCTTCTCTCTGTCTCTAAAGTAAAACATAATTGTTCTCTGATCATAAAATTAATATTAAGTACCTGATCGAGGTGGTTGCCACAAGACAATCTTATTTAAGGATGGATTGATTGTAAACAAAGCAATAGAGGTGGAAGGCAAGGAGGTAGAAGAAAATGATAAAGACCAGATGGAGAAGGAACGTCACATTATGAATTAAGCAATTCCTGATAAAAGAGTTACCATTCCAAATTGTTATAAATTATAGATTTAGCTCCAGAGAGGGAAATAGGCCTGTAAATACTACCAAGAGGCTTAGCCCAAGTTTTATCTCCTCAATGGGACAACAATGAGTATGCATGTGTGTGACTTGCCTACCAAAATATATATATATATATATATATATGAAATAGGCCTTTGTATGGGTCAGATTCAAACCAGATCAATTCTTAATATAATCCGTTTAGAGAAAACCACACCTGGCCCAATCTAATATTCCGGTAGATCATCAGAGTTGTCACTAATAATCCAAGCTGATTTGACATTTGAAGCATTCAGGCAAAATCTTTCACAAAAATAAAATAATAATAATAAATAAATAAAATGCTATTGCTTAAAGATACTTATATATTCAATATTCAACCATTTGCTTCTTGTCGTTCTTCATCGATGATTGGACCTCGAAGATTGGAGATATATATATATATATATGGAGAGAGAGAGAGAGAGAGGGTGGGGGTTTTAATAACCTTTTGCTTCTTGTCATTCTTCATCGATGATTGGACCTTGAAGATTCAAACAAGGTGACAATGGGAATCGTTAAATATCACAATGAACATTGGACCATCAACAGAAGGTGATCACTCGAAAATGTGAGGGACATTGAAACACCAAGCAACTTCTTTAGAGGCTGAGTGGAGGAATTTGGAGATTTGAAGCTAACTTTAATGTGTGGAGGAGCGTCGTAACAAGAAAGGGACAAAATACAATAATCAAGTTTTGGCTCAAGTCGAGTCTTAATTTATATTCTTTTAAATTAGTCCACTGCTGGTACAATTGAATATTTCCTTCGATAGGGTTTACAAGTTAAATGGAATTTTGCTAATCCCAGGGTTTCCGGATAAGTGTTGTAGCTGTAGTAGTCCGTGGGTCTAAAGTTATGTTGTTGCGATTTTGCGTGGAGTTTCAATGAGTCTAGAATATTCTTAATAGTCAAAGTTCCTATTTTATAGCCATAGTCTAAGTAACATAATTCATGTACCTGGGTCATCACTTTAAGCTCCGTGCCAATTTCGCTTTTCAGAAGCGGATCCGCGCTTGAGTTCGCAAATTCCATTTTAGAATCCGCAAATTGCGGCAATTCGTGTGGACACGTGCTGGTTGTGCAAATCATGCACTAAGAAAGTGGCCACTTGCGAATGGGTTGGGGATTGAACCCATGACATACTGTACAAAAACTAAGAGTAGCTACCACTAAGTCACCATTTGTTTGCGTTAAATTAAACACAATTAAAAAATATAACTACTATATCATCATATTTAATTAATCTCCTTACTTTTAAATGGTATTATATTAAAAAAAATAACAAAAAAATAGTATTTAATAAATGAAAATGACAATGTATTAATTAGTGAAATAAGTACATGCAAGTAAATATATGGATGCTGTAAAGGCGCTCCCGCTCTCAAAGACATCTAGACTTTTGACTCTCTCACGCTCCCACTCCCAGTCCCGTTCCCACTTTATGTGACTTGGGTCATTGTTCTAGTAAAATTAGGAGTTCTTTATCTGCCTATTAATCCTTGTATTCTTTCTGCTCAGTGGGGTTGAATTTTGGGGATTTCTATAAAAAGCTTCTTCAAGCTTTGTGTGAGTGGTGATGCAACCTCATCTTAGGGAGTAATTTTGGGGAATTATGAGTTAGATTCCTAGATTCTTTTTCTTATTATCTTTCTTTTTCTTCTCTTCAGGAACTGTTCTTGGATAACTTGTTCATTCCTTAAACAGCCTCTATTGTATCATCAAAACCTGCCTTATCATGGAAGACTATTTGGCGTTCCAAGGCTCCACCTAGAGCGGCATTCTTTGTTTGGACTGCCACCTGGGGTAACATATTGACATTGGACAATCTACGGAAGAGAGGCAATATTATTGTTAATTGGTGCTGTCTATGCAAAAGTGGTGGCAAGTCTGTGGATCATATCCTTATGCACTGTCCGGTGGCATACGATTGTTGGATCCTTATTTTAGGCTTATTTGGTATGCATTGGGTTATGCCTAAGTCTTCCAAATGCCTGATCAATGCGTGGAGAGGTTCCCAAGTCAGACGTCATGCGCGTGATTATTGGAGGATTGTTCCACACTGCGTATGGTGGTGCATTTGGAATGAGAGGAATAGTAGAATTTTTGAAGGGAAGGAATTGCCCTTGGCGACTCTAAAATTTCATATTCTTCATTCTATTTTTTATAATGTAAAAGGAAGCTTTTGCTCCTCATCCGTAGATTTTATTGATCTCTTGGACTCCATGGGTCCTTAGGTCCTTCTTTCGTTTTTGTATTCGGGACGCGTTTCCCTTTTAAACGCTTTTCTAATCAATTATTACTTATCAAAAAAAAAACCTGCCTTATCAAGTCCTAGCCAACCTTAAACAATCCTCCAACTTTTTTTTTTACTTTATTTTAGCCCCTGAAATCCTTGAGATACTTTATAAAAGGATAAGAATGTATAGTTCTATTGAGGTACGCTCTCGAAGCGACGTCGGGGTTTGGAAATCCATTCGGAAAGGGTGGGATGATTTTTCTAAACACGTAAGATTTCGACTCAGGGGTGGAAGGAGGATTAGTTTTTGTGGAGATGGTGTGGGGATCACTCTCTAGGTCTCACCTTCCCCTGTCTCTTCAAGATTACCACGGATGGACATGCCATGGTGGTTGATTGCTATCGCCTTGATAGTGGAAGACTGTATTGGGATGTTCGTTTCAGGAGGCACCTTCAGGACTCGGAGATTGAGGACGCCTGTGGTTTGTTGGACTTGTTGTATCGTCAGGAGTTCATGGGTGGAGTTTCTGATTGTTGGAGTTGGGTTCCTTCATCTCAGGGGCATTTTTCTATTCGGACTTTCTTTAGCTTTCTGAGTGAGATGCCAAGGGCTGTGTTTCCATGGAAGTCAGTTTGGCAGTCCAAAGCCCCTTTAAAGGTGGCTTTCTTTGCGTGGATTGCTGTCTTGGGAAAGATCTTGACTCAGGATAATTTGAAGAGAAGAAATCAAACCGTAGTCAATTGTTGCTGCATGTGCCTTAGAGATGAGGAGACGGTTGATCACCTCCTTTTACATTGTCATGTGGCTAGGGATTGTTGGGACTTCTTGTTCAGATTATTTGGGATTCAGTGGGTTATGCCCAGGTCTTACAAGGGTTTTATCGAAGCTTGAAGAGGGTGTATTGTGGGGACCCAAGTCCGGGACTTTTGGAGGTCTACGCCTTTGTGCGTCTGGTGGTGTTTATGGCTTGAAAGAAATAGGAGATCCTTTAAAGGAAAGGAAACTCTTATTCATGTGCTGAAATTCTCCATTATTACCACTCTTTTTTTTGGGCTGTAGGGAGAAACTATAGATCTTTGGAGGAGATAGTTGATTTTTTGGGCTCTTTGAGATTTTAGAGGCCCCATTTGGCCTTGTGTAGTTCTCTTGGGATGCGATCCCCTTTTGATATATATAGTTCTATTGGATTTAGATAATTGATAAACCCCAATTCTTAAACAAATATCTAAACTGGACACATTTTTGAGTCCATGCATTATAGGCCCTTCTAAAATTCTAGCACATTTCTTCCTGAAAATCTGTACCCTATATTCTATTGTAGTAGAGTTCTATTTACTTAATCATGTAAGTAAGAGGGAGGACCACTACTTCTTCATTCATGGCCTATTTTGTGATCCCCATCCTTATTCGAAGCTCTGTTACATGGACTCTTCAAAAGTAGTGAAGTACCCGTGTCGGATACATATCCCTCAGACATGGGTATGGGATATGTGTCCAACACTTTTGATTGGACATATACGTAAAAAAACATTTCCAATTATTCAGTTACATTATATTGTTACTTTAAAATGAGTTAAATGCCTATATTGAACATTATATTAGATAAAAACATTACTTTACTCTAGAAAATAAAAT
>JAOTQH010257745.1:0-21101 GCA_025631255.1 Cornus kousa | reverse complement strand
GGTTTATCTCAGAATTGCTTCAAATAAGCTCTTATTGGGCTGAGTTAGCTTATTTTTGGGATAAGTGCCTGAAAATGAAAATAAAACGAAATTAGTCTAAAACAGTAAAGTAAGATAGATAAAGGTACTAGAATGCCTAAACTTAACAGGTTTAAATGCGCACTTTTCAGTGCTCATCAGTTAAGTGACTAAAATCACTGTGAAACGCATAGTGCTTACTTTGGTCCCACTGCTCCATTGGCTGTCTGATCAGAGGTGGGATTTGGAAGATGTTTCTTACCTTTGTTTCTTAGTACAGCCTGGCCAGTGTTACTTTGAGTGGTGTGACCCTTTCGGCCGTTCGAGATTTCTTTTCAGGGGCTCTTCTTTCGATGCTTGAAGGTTCCCGAGGGACTCTTCACGTGCTCGATCGTTCCTTTGGTTTGCTCTCCATAGTGATCAAAGTCGCCCTTTGTTGCCTGGTTACTTCGTTCTCCTCAAGCCGGATATAGTTTTGTGCTTTCGAATTCAACTCTAACATGTTAGTCGAAGTTTTCTGTGCCAAGGAAGAGTGAAAACATGAGCCTTGCACCATGGCTATCTTGAATGCTTCTATTGACGTATCCTGGTTGCAATCTGAAATGCCGGAGGACTCCATATTAAATCGAGTGAGGAATGCTTGCAAGCTCTCTCCTTTCATCTGTCGAATTGTTAAGAGAATAGCTATGGTTTTCTTATGTTTCTTGTTTCCACAGTACTGGGTAGAAATGCTACGCATAATGATTCAAAGTTTGGAATTGACTTGCATGGGCGGTTTTTAAACCATTCCAGAGCCACCCCCGTTAGACTGGATGGGAATATTTTGCACATGAATGGATCATTGTGTGCTTCCAGTGTCATCTCTTGGGTGTAATAGTTTAGGTGCTAAAGGGGGTCTCCAGTTCCATTGAACTTGATAAACTTTGGCATCACGAACTTTCTGGGACTTACGACTCGTTCTATCTCATCGGTAAAAGGAGTCTTCACTATTGAAGCAGTGGATTCCCTCGCCATGTCTTTGGGAGTTTGGGCCTTCAGTCCTTTGATCCGCTCGTCCATTTCCTTCCGAAGCCTAGCAATAAAATCACCTCCTGAGGAGGGCTGATCAATTATTGGGATCCGTGTTTCCCTCCTACCTAGCTCAGCATCATCTGAAGGGTATGCTCCAGTGGTTCGGAGTCCTCCCATACTAGAGTTCCCAATGGTACGCAATTGGCTTGTTATGTCGTTGGCATCATCCAACACTTCGTTGAGCTGTTACCGCGGGACCTTCTGCTGAATAAAAGGGTTGTTGGGGACCGCTAGCCCTGGTGGAGGATTTTCATTCAGTAGTTCTGGCGGTTAGTCAATCAGACGCTGTTCGAGAGGTAGGTCAATCGGACGCCGTTCAGGTGGTAGGTCGACTAGGGGGTCGTCCCGTCGGGCGTCTCCGCAAAGCCTTTCGTTCTCCTTCCACAGGGTATTGATTTACACTATACTGTCTTCCTGAACTTGTCTTAATACGCTGATTTGTTCAGTACTTGCTTCATTGGCTTGTCGTAAGACGTCAAGTTGTTCTTATATCTCTTCACGTCTTTTCTGCATGGTCTCCAGTTGCTGTGACTATACGATGTTTGATTCGGTTTGCATTCTAAATTGGACTTGCGAAGAACGGACTTTTTTATCGAAATTCCCACAGACGGCGCCAAAGTGTAGGTGCAGAATTTTACACCCGAACACTTAAGGAAAAATAACAAACTAAAAATCAAGAACTTAAAATAAGAGTAAATTTATCAGACATAAGAAGAAATATTCTCAACGGAATTCCATGCCTTCTTATTCTTATTCGAGCTCTATTTATAGGCCTTTCTCAGAGATTTACATGGAGCCGTTTCTTAGCTTTTATTTTTGATCGTGGGTATTTATACCTACGGATTGTGTGCTTAGCATTATGGCAGGCGTTATGGATTTTTGGTCTCAATTGTATCTAGCTGGTTTGTGGAGCTTCCTTTGTTTAATTTGGGCTGGACTGGTTTGTGTGTATGGCTTCTATTGTTGGGCTTTAGCAAATTGTGGGCTTCTGATTATTTTTAGTTGGGTTGCTCTTTTGCTACCATGTGGCGTGTTGTGACTGGTGGGTCTTTTTCCCTCCACAAATGATGTTGGATTCCTCTGGACTCTCTAGTTGTTTACGTGTTCCCTACGCCTTGGAATTTAGGGCGCCCATATCAAGTGGGATTTTCTTTACTAGAGATGTATGAAACTTCATGCCTTGGGTCATTGTCACCTTAAAAGCTTTCACTGCTGTAGTCTGGTCACACCCGTCTACCATAGACATCTCCATATTAAACCCCGAGAGGAACGCTTGTAATATTCCTCCTTTCTCTTGCCTCATCATAAAAGAGACTTGAGATGGTATTCTTCTGCCTCCAATTGCCAAAGTACTACATGATAAATAGTTCGCACAGTTGTTGAAAACTTACAATCGATCCCGGTTGTTGTTGCTTGAGCCAGGGGAGGGTAGATGGGTCCGGTCAGGATTATTGGGAACACCTTACATATCAAATGTTCATCTCCTGTGTTTAATGCCATCTTTTGCTAAACATGGTGTATATGCTCCATCGGATCTTTAGTTCCAACAAAGAGGGTAAAGACTAGCATAACAAACTTCTTCAGCTTTTCTACTCGGAGGATTTCGTTTGTGAATGGGGACTTGATCATTTTGGATAATACCTGAGCGGCTAAGTCGATAGGCGTTATCACCTTCAGATCTTTCATTTGTTTGCTTACTTTCTTCTGAACTTGGGCCATGATATCCGGAGTGGGGTTTATTCCGAACATATAGTTCATACGAGATCCTCTGGATGGCGTGATAGCTCAATTCCATTCTTTCTTCTTGGTTTTCCGAAGGGTTCCTCCGAATGTGTTCCTTTCAGTTCTCTTGATTGTTAGGTTATCCCAGCGAATCGAGTTGTCCCCTATCTCGTGGTTGATCATGGTGGCTAGATTCTACGCTCCCCTCTTTTGGTGGGCCTCATGTTCTCTAGCTTTTGGCATGCTCAATCTTGCTCGGAGTTCTAAGTTCTCCTGATGAATGGCGTCAAGTTGTATTTGCATGACCTCTTCCTATCACCGCAAATGCTCTTGTGCAGTCACCATCCCTAAACGTAGTTGTACCATCAACTAAATGAGAAAACTTGTCACTTCCCATAGACAGAGCCAAAGTGTGGGTGAAAGAAATTCCGTTGACCGAAAATACTCAAACACAATCTCAACAATCAACACTAACAAATAATAATGGAAAAAACGACAAAAGCCAAGGAGAAGAGAGAGTTCTCATGGAGAAGTTATTGGGGTCTCTTCCTTTATTATAGAGGTAAAACCCTAGGAGAGTTTTTTTTTCAGACTCTTTTCTTGTCATATAAGTTTCCCTTATTTTTCTCCTTCCTTGTCTTGTTGAATCCTTCCCCTACTAGGATGTGGATTCCAATTGGGCTCGGTGGGCCCTCTTATTGTTATTTATGATCTTACAGCCCATAGTCTTGGGCTGGATTTATGCTTGTTGTGGCCCTTGGCCCATCTTCACGGAGCAGCGGCCTTTACGGGCTTCCAATGTGAATACGTGTCTGGCTGTGAATACGTGTTTGGCTGTGATTAGTGCTTCTCTTTCATAGATGTCATGATCTGGTTGGTGGGGAGTTTTTTCCTCCATATTGTTCCACCAATCTTTCCAACTAATTCATCCCTTTTGGTTGAGGTTGTGTATTTCCCAGATGGTGATTTTAGTGATTTGTTGAGCTTATTTACTCACTCCTTTATATCATTTTAGGAATTAATTGATTGGCACTCAACAGAGAGGCACATGATAGACTAGAGCGCTAATCCAAATATATATATATATATATATATATATATTTAGTTAGTCAGTCAATTTTATTTGAGTGGATTTTGTTGCGAGGATAACCATGTATCAAATATGAGGTCTTTTATTTGGTTGATGTTAGTTTATATTGTGGACATGTTCTATTGGACTTGTGATTTTCATTGATGATGTAGTCTATTGGGTTTGATTGTAGATGGTTATTTAGATTGGATTTAGAGTAACTCACTAAATTTATATATGGTAAAGGTAAAAAAAAATAAATAAATAAAAACACTCCAATGCTTAAATTTGGAGGCTTGACACATGGTGTTGCAGAATAAAGCCCATACTCTTATCAATCTTCAAAGAAAAGGTAACAGCCTAGCACCTTTTTGTAAAGGGTTAGAAATCAAAATCTTTGTGAGTGAACATATCATCAGTGTTCAATGTTTATTTGGAACTCCTTCGTGCTTTGGCTTCATGACCTAACTCTCTCTCTCTCTCACACACACACACACACAAATACACACTCCCCAGGACCAACTAAACCCCTCTACTGGCAACCCAGTTCGGCTTCCCTCAGATAGATATGCCTTGATCACTAAACTTGACATCTTATATCCTTACGCCACTAAAAAAAAAAAAAAAAATCTTTTTATGATTTGATCTATCAGTGGATCTATCCATCAATAAGTACTAGCATTATTGACCAATTATATGTCATTAGGTAACTAAATGTATATCATTGTGCTAATGCATCATACAATCATACAAGCATCATAGGCTAATCTAATAATATCAAGCACCAAAAGTGAAAACCTATCTAGTCCGTAGTAAAATCTATGCATACCCAGTCATTCCAACAGTTGAGTTTGCACGATTTGTTTTATGTGGTGCCTGAGTAGTAGTAGCCTTGGTGAAGTACATGTAGTAGTATACATTGAGGATCATTGTTGCAACCACAAACACTGCTCCTGCAATAAAAACCCCCTTCCGCAATGTTTCACAAGAGAAGTCGTGCGCGTAAATCGCATCCCGGTACTTGGTGTGGTAGGCATTCTTCTTTGCACCAGCAACTAGACATGCTTCTGCTACGAGAAAAGTCATCCTGCATATACAAAAATGTAACATGTTTTGAAGTTGGAACAACTTGAAATTGGGAATGGATGAATAGCTATCGTGTCATCTATATCATTTTATTCAACTTAATGCTGTGTATCAAAAGTTAACCAACTCTATTTTATTTTTATTTTCTTCCTGGATTATGAATGTAATCTTGCTGACCATAGCTGATCTCAGATGTAATGTTGTCATCAGTCAAACCCTAGATTCAGAGACTTGCAACAATGTGAAGCCCAGCAAGAAAAAGCATGTACAGTGGCAAAAAAAATCAAATTTTCTTGTTTCATTAACAAAATAAAAATGGTAATATGTAAATCAGACAAATCAAACCAATCGAACATCATATGGACTTCTATTAGAAGAAGATGATTCCGAAAAGGGTTTTACATTTGGCACAAAGATTCATAACACGGCAACGTGTTCTGTTGTCATCTAATTATGGTTGGATAGAGAATATGCACAAGACATCAGAATACTCACCATGATGATACAAAATATATAATGGTCCAAGCACGATTCCCCCCAGGCGCTAATGGTCTCCCAAAACACATGCACTTTGTCACACCCATAACCAGCGATTCACTTGAGAGAAGAAACAAGAAAGCACCTGCCCCATATCCAGTTGCAACATCTGAACTGTAAACACAGTATGTAGCATTGGTATTGGAATTGTCAACCTCATGTAAAGTACCCTGTCATGCAGAAAAAGATCTTTCAATACAAACAAATAATGAATTGAATGTTAGTATGAAGTATTACAATACAGCACAAAAGCTTCACTAAATGTCAAACAGAACTTTAATTATGCGCGAGTCCCCACGCAGGGCTGTATTACTGCAAGAAATAAAATTGTAGCTTTCAGTTAATTTGTTCAAGAGGCCTTGCCAAACTCAGAAAAGGAGCTTGCATAGCATGCCAATGCATAGAACAATTCTAGTTTATCATTGGCCTGGTCAGGATACACAGATGCAAGTATGGAATGAAATCATCGGCAAGTAAGTGCCTGTTTATGCTTTCTGCATCATTGGGTATCAGTATTTCCCATGAGCAGATAGCTGCCAGCAGCTTTTGTCGCATAAATTGAATCACAAGTTTGTGTACAATTATATTACCTTTACAGAATCGAAAGTAGAGAAGATTTGTTACCCAGACACCACAAGGCCACACCTCATTCACAGAGGCACACCTGCCCAGGCATAACTGAATGCCTAGAATATACTACTAGCTACTGAAACTCAGACCATAATAAAATACCCACCCTTTAAACTGACATCCTTTTTTATTGCTTTAGCCTTCAAGTACCTTTAAATTATTTTACATAAATATAAACTTCTAGATGGTGTAATTCATAAATGATACCTAGCATCAACAGGCTTGCCAAAGCATCTGCTACTACCACAATGACTAAATGAAACTGCGTGACACGCATTACCTTTGATGCGTCTGTTGAAAGTATAACTAATCCTATCAGAACATCCAATTCACCAATGACATTACAGTACATCTAATGTTATTGTTGGAAAATGGATCTAAAGCGGAAGCAAAAATCGAACCCCATCAATGCTTGTAAAGATCATATTCAAGACTAAATATATGATTAAATTGATTATCTAGAGATATAGAGCCTTGTACATTTGGGGAATTGGTAGATTCCCAACTAGGAGAACACTCTAGTCTCCTTCTCCAAGCTCCTAGATCTTCCCTTCTTGGCTCCTTGCCCCCCAAATGCTTCACTCCTATAGCCTCCTCTTGAAAACCGCAAGCTAAGAGTAGTGGGACTCTTGGAAGTACAGTAGGAACACTAGGAGAGCAATGTATTGTGTAGAGAGAGAATGACTCATATCTCATGTAAGAGATGCTAGAATTAGTGACCTAGCAGTGCTCCTAGCACTTCTTGCTCCCCAAGACTTAATAATCTAACTCCCTTGAATTTCAAACTTGGGCTAGGAATGAGGATCTAGTTGGACCCATTCTCCTCTTGGCTCCAATGGGTTATTTAAAAGACCTAGTCATCTCATGACCCAATTAAATAAACCTGTTAATCAAACATAACTCCACTATATAAGAATGGTTGCACTCCAAGTAGAGAAAAATAAAGACACCATATTAATTTACGAGATCACCCCACTACACATAATTAGCCATCATAAAATATAAGGCCATCAATCTAATTTCCAATTAAACCTCTCTCTTTGACTTCCGATTAATCTGCTTGATCACATAAAAGCTTTTACCTTTGATAAAATAATACTCTCTCTATCCCATATTAGTTGTCCTTCTTGGGGAGTAGGACCTTTTAAGGAGACATGCAATTAATGCATTGTCCACTTTTAAAATTAATAAGTTATCCTTTTAAATTTGAATATATAAAGTTGATTTTAAAAATAAAAAAAAATTCAAGGGTATTTATGAAAAGATGCAAAATATCTTATTTGAACTTTTTAAGTGGGACAAGTATTTTGGGACAACCCAAAAAAGAAAGATAAAGAACTAAATTGGGATGGAGGGCGTATATTTAATAAATAACAATATAATAAAACCATTTTATCAAAAACACCGAGGGCCCAGGTTTCTGTAATCAAGCTAATCAAATCAAAGTAGATATCCTAGCATAGCTGCAATCTTGAGAGTATATGTTCCAATGCCCGTAATCAATGATTACCCAAAATACTCAGATCTTAGGTCCTGGGATCCACCGAAATAAATCAAACCCACCACTAATAAAAAACAAGAGTCCATTCCTCTCTGAAATATATGGGTTTTGAAGATTTTGTAGTTTGCAGTTGCAGAGAGAGAGGGTAAGTTCAGAGTTGAGAACGAGAATAGAGATGGAGGTGATTGGGGAGGCTGAAATGATTTGACCTAAATTTTTTTTTTTTTTTTTTTTTTTCTGGTGGCCCATCATCCATGGGCATATAAATTTTGAGCCCCATAAATTTATCTTTTAAAATATAAAAGGGTATAATAGTAAATTTATTAAAATAGTTTTCTTTCCTTTCTTTTCCCCAACATGATTATTATCATTTCTTTTCTTTTCCTTCATTAATTAACCAAACACGATAGGGGGTTAAAATTATCCTTCCCTTCCCTTCCCTTTCCTTTCCTTTCCCTCATAACTAATGTTATCCTTTCTTTTCTTTCCCACCGTACCAAACATAGCCTTAGAAAAACGGACCGAATTGTCCGGTCCAATTTGGTTTGCAACCCTAATTGGAAAGGAAGAGCTTGAAGATTTATAAAGATTTCTCATAGTTGGCAATCTACAAGTTGCCCAAAGGCATAGATCTTGTTTCTTCTCTCTAGGATTGATTCACAATGACTAATGGGAAATGCTTTTAAGCTTCCACAAAAATAGACCTGCTTTCCAACACAAACCTTCTTCAAATTATGAAGTAAAGGCAAAATATTTGTTTTTATTTTATTTTATGCAATTTAGCCCATATATAGGGTTACGATTGGGAACATGTCCAAGATGTAGGTATTTATTTAAGCATCAAATTTATCAAAGTCCTCAAATCCAAAGGCAGCATAGGGATACTACTAATATTCATATTATGTAATATTTTGTTTTATTTCCTAGAGTAAAATTTTTTTTTCTAAGAATCAACACAAGTACTTCATCTCCTTTTGAAGCAATAATGTAACAAAGAAACATAATAAGAAAGTACTATGTACAGTTATATATAAACTTGAATTATTAGATAGACTTCTTAGGTGCAAGTCCAACCAATCATGTTGGATACATATCTTATACTCATGTCACACATGTTTTAGAGAGTCCAAGTAAGCAGAGAATTAGAAAAGAGTACAAAGAATTATTTATCAAAAAAAGAAAAGAGTACAAAGAATTTTATAATATCAGCCCCACAGAACTAGAGCTAAGTCATATAAAATATCCTGGAGACATACCCCCAAGACATCCAAGACTTCCCACAAAATACATTTAACTAACTCATTGGACTCTCTATATTTTGAATTACGCAGCCTTTCATTCCTTTCTGTTAGGGATTGGGGTCTGTTGTAGGGGTATGCCCCTACTTATTCTTTGTACTATAATTTTCGTATTAATATGCTTTCCTTCATTCAGGGAAAAAAAAAAAAAATCTTTACATCAGCCCATCTTATGTGTGAAGGGGGAAACAACATCCAGGTTGTCTAATACAGCTGCTTGAAAGGTCCTTTCATTGGAAATGCATAAATAAAAAGGAAAGAATGGTTCTTCCATTAACGAAGCAATTTCTTCCAGGGATTTATCCCTCCACTAGCGTGTAACCAGGGCCTAGTACCCAGAAGTTCACATTGCACTAGCCAAAGGAGAATTTAGACTTCTGACTAAGAAACAACCATGTACGGTGTCCAAAATAAGTAGTTTAAGTCTTATGTATCATAACTAGTACATGCAATTAGATGACTTATTTATCAAATTTAAGAGCAAAGTGATTAAGAAACAACCATGCGAGGTCTTCAAAAATAAGTAGTTTAGCTCTTATGTATCATAACTAGTATATGCAATGACTTATCATCTTCTTCTTCTTTTAGGAATTCTTAATTTTTGGTTTTAAAAGTTAAGCTTCAAAAAAGTGGTTAATTTATCTGGGACTAGAAAAGGAATAAATATGAATAACAAGGAAGCAATTTCGGACAGGTGGCAACTAAAAGAATTTCAAACTATATCCTTCTCATTCCTTTTCAAATGTCACAGAGGTTAATAGAAGGGGAAAAAAAAACATATTGATTATAAAAGTGCACTGCATTACACAAAAATAGTAGTCTCTGACCTTCTGCATTCACAACAAGAAGAAAATTCCTTCATTGCAATAATCTCATAAGGGAAAAAAAATTATCTAATTTTCCACTTTATCTAGATTGTTGCTGAAAGCTTACATCCCACAACTGGGACTTGGAAGAACAAACAAAGAAATTACATTGAACAGTGCTAATATTGGCTTTTTATTTGTTATATGAAGTATTCCAACCATTTGAACCTCGTATGCCTAAATTCTAAATACCTATACTTTTTTCCATGACAGAAGGCAAACATATATTGCAACTTGAATTGTACTTCAAATCAATCTAGTAGATCGGTATGTAAGTCCATGTAGACCATAAGTTTGACAACGTTACCGATGGCTTCTTTTTCGAAAAATTTGACTGTGTAAGATGTATACTTCTTTCAGTATATCCTCAGCCCTTCTCACCGGCAATTTTGCTGGGCCAGTAAAACTAAAAGGGGCAAACAAGAAACATATGTAAACTTATAACTGAGGCATTCCAATCATAATTGCCAAAAGTAAGACTACCTTTTGATATGTCCTCAGCCATTCTAATCATCATTATTCATCTTTTACAAAATGTTAATCCGAAGTACTTATCAAAAAAATAATAATAATAAAATAAAATGTTAATCCGAAGCAGTTCCATTAAACAATTCCAATGACTTCTTCCAGTCAAATTAAAATCAAGGTAGGTAAAACAAATAGTTACAGGAATCTCCTTTTGCTAACTAGACAATAACAAAACCGAAAACATGCATAATCAAAGGGCCACGAAAATACAAAGTCCTTCACAACACCATAATTCCGGAAAGATGCTGAAGACAAAGAAGAAGCAAGAACGGAAACCATCAATACCTTAAATATAAGTATAAAACAAAGGACAGAACTACCGAAATAGTAATTATCAGTGATTTTTTGAGCTTTAGAGTCCTTTGCTTAGCATTATTTAGCATAATTCAAACCTACTTCTCTGTTACACAGTCAATAAATCACTGTAAAACTTGATCCACAACCAATCCAAATACACCAAATAAGAGATCAAATCTTAGTACACCCCAAAACAAAGAACAATTCCGCTCACAATTCGGACACAACCATAAATTATGCATACTATAAACCCAACAGCCAAAACAATCAAAGCCAAAACTGATAAACTTGACATTCAGATCCAAAAACCCTAATCTTACCGATAACAAACACAACAAAGCTACTGATTCAACAAGGCTTATCTCAAGAAAAAGAAAACTACTCTAGAAGAAGAAGATCATAAATCAATTGAGAATAATAAAATGTGATATACAAAACCCTAAAATTTCAATTACAGTTGAAACATTATATAGAGAGAGAGGATTTACAGTGCTTCTACGGCGCTCAGCAGCAATAGAGAATCCGAAAGCGACTAAGCTAAGAATGACTACCAGTAGATGAACTAAAGTCGACCCCTTTCCTTCCCCCATCTATTCCGTCTAGAGAGAGAGAGAAATGGGCTGCCGGAGGTGAAAAAGTGGTGTTCTCTGTGAGAGTGTGTTGGCTTTTGTTGTTTTTTTGTACGCAGTAGAGTGGGAAAAGCAGTGTGAAAGCTTCGGGGAAAGTGGAATCTCAAAAGACCCACACGACTTAACCGAGCGTCCGTAACACGCAGTGGTCTAAGTACTACTTTCGGTTTTAGTCTCTGTTTTTTAAAACGTTGTACTATTCAAATTGCAGCAAGTGTTATCACAGGTTTGGTATACATTTGCTTCGCTGTAACATAATATCGAAGCAAAAAATATGAAGCGAAAACAGTTGCTAAACAGCAGGGGTGGCATTTTGTGTTCGGGTCGTAATTGTATTGCATTGATGTAAGGATAATAATCGTATCAAGAAGTCTCAAAACTATCCCAACTCGTTTAATAATCTGTTTATAAAAATGAGATATTTAATATTTAATTAAATACTAAATAATAATAATAAATTGTCATAATTAACTTAAATATTCAAAATAAGAAAAAAAATCATAAGGCATAGATAAGGTTTGAGTTAAACGGGTGATAAACGGGCTGAACTCTTCAACTATAACCCGATACGGTTAAGTAAACGAGTTCATCGTGTCAACCTTGTTTATGACTTGAATTCATTTAAAATTAACTCAAACCGACTTATATCGTATTGTGTTCGAGTCTTGTTGGCAAGTCGTACTTTACCACTCCTACCAAACTAGGGGTGGCAATTCGTGTTGACGTGTCATGTTCGTGTCGACACGATTACGATACGAATACGATTAGAGTTAACATGAACACGACACGGTTAATAATCGTGTCTAAGACTCTTAACACGAACATGACAAGATTATTATATGTGTAACACGACACGACACGCATAACATGTTTAATAAATGGGTCAAAACTTGACACGATACGAAGAGATACATTTAAATCATTTTTGACACGAATACGACATATTTATTTTACACGTTTTATTAAATGGGTCATTTTTTACACGAACACGACTCGTTTATCTGACACGTTTAGTTAATCGGATTAATCGTGTCCTAATCGTGTTTACAGAGTCAAACGCGAATACGACACATTTAATTAACGAATCAATCCGTGTCGACACGATTATGACACGACCAATTCTCCAAAATTTACTAACAATTTTTATAGAATAAATTACATTGACATTCCCTTAGCAACAATAAAAAATATTGAAGTCAACAATTTTGCAACAATCAAATTTCAATACTACCCTTTGAAGACATCTTTATTATACTAAAATACATTATAAATATAAAGATCAAAAGGTAATTACAAGCTCAACAAGTCTGACTGTAATTTATCATTTTTTATATACTTGTATTTAATTTTCCAAATTTCTTTGTATAAAAATAATCCAACCACTGCATAAACGTTAACCCAAGTGAGGAATGACAATTTGACCCGCCTCATCCTGTTTTTGACGATTTTGGAAAACTGTTTAGCTACTTTGGGCGAAAATAGTTTGATATATCAAAAACCCGCACGGGTTTGATGTGGAGCGGGGGGAGGTCGCCCCACCCCGTTTAGATATAAAAATTACTTAACTACCCTTATTTGATTATTATATATATTTATTATTTCCTATTAGAAATTCTAGGTTTTCTTAACTCTCTCGTTCACATCATTACTCTCAGTTGCGCCTACCCATGTTGAAGAAATTGTGCAACTATAGAGACTTGTGAAGAAACTTATGAGAAGATTGTTTTAAAATCTCAATTTTCTGATAACTTTTTGCCACTATGTAATAAACTATCTTCTTTTTTCTTTTCTTTTTATTTTTTTAAAAAATAATAATAATAATAATAAATAAATAAATAAAAACACTCTTTTGGAAATCAATTTGGAACAATGTAATTTGACTTGTCTGGTTTTGATATGTTATTTTTTATGAAATTGATATTATAGAATGTTTTTAATGTTAAAATAACTATTTATTGCCCATTTTTAATGAATCTTTTCAATAATTATCTAAATTTTAGTTGATAAAAAAAATTGAATAAAGAAAAATTTTTAGTCTTAAACGGGACAGGGCGAGTACCCGTGGGGTAAAAATATTAAATGGGAGCAAGAATGGGGTAAAAAGCCGCTCTGTTTTTGTGATTTTGGGCGGTAACAGGGACGGGGGCGGGGTTTCTAAACGGTTACTGGGGCGGGGGGCTGTACACCCGCCCCGTTGCCATCCTTACCCAAGCCTAATGTTTCCAATCCTAACTTAACCTGACCCCGCCCGAGTTGCATTCCTCTTCGGAATCAATTATGACCATCTGCTGCATCAAACATATTGTCTAGGAAGAATCTCACTATTCAACAGCTTGTTTGATATGAAAGAGAAAAGGAAGGGAAAGCCTTTTCAATTGTTTGACAGAGAAAAAGACGGAAAAGAAAGGAAAGATGAGCCACCAAATTACTCAGTCCCAAAAAGTGTGAGGACTCTATTACATTTTTTACCTTTCAAGAATCTCTTTAATCATGACACCATGCTTTCCTCATTACCCTTCTACAAAACCAAATATTAGAAGGGAAAGAGGGATTTTCTTTCCCTTGAGAAGCCTCTTTGATCCTCCCACCTTCACTTCGAATTTCAATTCTTCCTGCCAAACAGGGCATCATATTTGAAGGGAACGACAAAATTACTCTATAAAAATAAATGGAAGACACCAGTGCAAGAATTTAACTTCTGGAAGGAAAAAATGTCCCTGAATATCTGGATATGCTACTTTACATCTTGCAAAACAACATTTGAATCGAGTGGCTGACAAACGTGGCTCAAGCTTGAGGGGAGTCATCTGACACAGCTGAAGCTCTTTTCTTGGCGAAGTACTCTTCGGCACGCGAAAGGTTCTTAGCAACTGACGGCTTCACCCATTTCTTTCGGCCAGGTAGAACGGTCAAGGAACAACCAGCAGCCTCAAGCTTCTCTTTTGCCGCTGCTGAGAAGGCTCGGGCCTTGAAGTTTAGCTTCACACTTAGTTGGCCATCACCTAGAATCTAAAACAAGGAGATGAATGTATAAGCAAGTTTCCATAACTAAACATGAAATGTTCATATAATCATCTTCAGTTCTCATGTCATGTCAACACACTTTCAAATAAATACATAACCAATTTCAGGTTCTCGTCTGATGTTAATCTTTCTTCTATAGTATCTAAAGCTGCGGCAGTTAAGTGGACGGGCCACGGATGTATTTTACACTCTGAGGTGTGACTACAGATGGCTTTCACAGGGATTCTTTACAATCTGTCATCAACAGAACCCATGGCATAACATTCATGATTGCATTCAAACTACAAATGTTACTGGGCATTTCAAACCCCTTTCCATGAAAATCATTAGGTATGAATATGTTCGAACCCTGTGACAATTAGTACAACATAAAACTAAAAAATACAAAAATAAACCAAAAAGTGGAGGAAAAATAAATAAAAATTCAATAGGTTATTGCCTTAAAACACTTTGGTTACTTCCAGTCTTTCAAGTGGGATATCCAATCAAGTGCTTTAAATGACTGTAAAAAAGATTAAACATCTGTGGAGAAACTATCAACTACCAAAAACTAAGTTGAAATTAATGAAATCAGGGTAATAAAGCGACTTCTGAAAATCCGAGCTGTGACTTCTACCTTTGAATAGTGAAAAATACAACAAGTCAAGATTAAATTGTGAAAACAACAACAAATCTAAAGTAGTTATAGAAATCACTACTCTAAAGCACAAAACTGTTCACCAACCCATAGAAGGACTGGATTAAGGTCTGCTAGTGGAGAACTGTCTAGGTCCTGGGTCAAGTGACGCAATTACAGGTACTTAGGAAATCTTCAGAACTTTAACAAGAACAAATAAGTTTACAAGTTTTTTATTTCAACCGTTATATACAAAAATCTGTTTATAGGTTTCAGACCTTCAGAAGAAACGGAGCAAGTCTTGTTCTGTACTAGATGTTTGATTTAGCAATAAACAAATCAAGATATGTTTACAGCTTAAAATCAGACCAATATTCATCAACTTATGTGTCTGATATCAAAATGACCAAATCAAGGACTGTTACACTCTAGATGTCAAATTAATCAAAGGCATGCTTACCAGCCACCCGTAATGAGTTGAAGAATATGGAAAAACATAAAGATGCTGAAGCAGAAAGTTTACTCAAAGCTCCAAATCGATTAATTGATCACCACTTGCCAGGGGCAGTTCATAAGATAATAAATTGCTGCTGCTGCTACTACGACTAGTGCTGCTATTGTTATTATTACTACAGTCTACAACTACTATTACTAGTGCAATATTACTATAATACTACTAGAACTACTACTCCTAGTGTGATTATACACATTCACATTGTAAGAGCTGCTCTCCACAAAAATAGTTCTAGGATTTGAAAAACCATAGGCTTACTGATTGTCAAGATGGTTCAACTGTTTGTTCTAGTTTGGGATTTCAGAACAAGGATAACACTATTTTTGTAAGAACAAGACACTTTCCACAGAAAAAATAAATAAATAAAAGGTACCACTGGACCAAAAATAAAAAAGAATCAATATATTTTGTGCATATATATGAAGCTATCCCTCCACATTTAATTGCTTTGGAGCTTACCATTAAGGTTCAATTAAGTAATTTGATTTGGAAAACTTGTTAACAATGCTACGATTCAATATGGATGTACCTAACAAACCTTTGGCCAAATTTCAAATCATAATGCTCGTTTACATCTTTGTTTTCAAGCCTCGCTGGTTGCTCAAATCAAAAGGACTGCCAGTGTGCCTCTTGGTTCAAATATAGCCTTTTGGTTTGGCAACACCTATCTTCATGGACTTGCTAAAAAAAATAATAATAACAAATATATATATATATATATATAAAAGAAAATAAAATTCTACCTTCATGAAGTAGAATGTTACACCAAAGAGTTGGGGACCTTGAATAACAAGGTGGATAGGAATCTCAAAGTGACAGTGTGTAAGCAGATTATGAAAATGTTTTTGGTAGCCGGTGAAGATTGAATTTTAATGTTACTACAAGTTCGTCTGATAATCACCAGCAGCACGGGCTGCAAGTAACCAGGTAACAATGTCTGGCCACCTTCGGATAATTTCTCCAGAAATTTAACAGTTTATAAATCTAGTAACCATTGTCAGATCGCATCTTTGAAGGAGAGGTCAATAATTGTTATTTCAAATCAGCTTTCGAGTATTATAATATTTTATGCCAAACTATAGTGAAGGGACAAAAAAATACTGGTGCATCTACTTCGTATAATGGTGGTCAGATGTGAGTCAATTATGTCTAAATTGAAAATGGTGAGCGGCCAACAATGACGCATTTTTTGCAATCAACAATATTACAACAGATATTATTTTGCCTGGCAGCAAAATATTAAGTTACAATAACATCTATAAAATTCCTACTTAATAATAGTCTTCTCTGTGCACTCTCTATAACATCTGATCAAGCTATTCTTGAAAGAAGAAAGAGTGTTGCTCATGTAATTTTCTTCTCTAGATAACAATACAAGGATCCTATGCTCTCTCTTATGCCATTCTCGAATTAATTAAATGATACAGTTATTGCAGCATAATAAAGGGCCTTTTCTGCTTGTATGTTATCTTCAACTGGCAATAAGCATATGAAGCTGATTTTGTACTGGGCAACAAGGTAGTATACAAAATGAAATTATCATACTTATTTTTTTTTTTTTGATAAGTGAAATTATTATAATTCTACTACAGTAGAAAGATGTAAGAAAACAATTATACTGGTAAGCATTTGATTTGAAAAGAAAGACGGTTATTGTCAATGCAAGCCACAAATCTATAACGTGAAGTTCAGCTGAAAAAGGATAATTTTATAATTACAAGATGAATTGACTCACTTATCGAGGAAAAAAAAAAAGATGAATTGACTCAAAATAACTTTTTCACAGGATTTTTTCATACAATAACATGCAATCAGAAAGTTGCAGTTCGACTTCATTTATTACTTATCAGCAAATTTATCATTTGTGCGCGCACACTCATATATGTATCTTTTCAACTATTCGTTACTGTGTTCTATTTTATATTTACATGGTGATATATATATTTTTTTTGGGTAAAAATTTGCATGTTGAAGTAGATACAAGTGTAATACCCTGTTCTGCAACTTTAATCCAACAAATATGAACCATCAATTTGTGATGGTGGTAAATCAAGATTTATTTGGGGATTACTGATGTCCATTTATAACCTATGATAGTTGGGCAAAAATTCCATAAAATAATATTAACCTCACATGAAATGTATGATTTCACCTCCCTACATATGTTTGTAATATACAAATACAAGTGTCATTATTACCTTTAAAGGTAGTTTCCTTTCTCTTCCTGATGGGTTGATTAAACCCATCTCCTTCAGTGTCTCCAATGATACCTCTTCTCCTTCTTTAAACCCTGCAGCTTCTATGTCTTTTAAGTTAACCGGGACATACTTTGGTAAACCAGCATGCATACCTTGTATCAAAAACAAACAAACCAAAAACAAAAACTAATCACTAAACATGTAAAATAGGAAAACTGATTAATAATAAAAAATAATAATAATAATAATAATAAAAATAAAAAAACTGTGGTAGGAAAGTGGGAAAAAAGAAAAAAATATAAAGGCAGAATACAAGTTTAAATTTCAAGAAAAATACTTAAGAATGACAACTTAACACAAAAATACACTAATTTTGAAAAAAGGAATTATATTATATAGCATATATACGATGATTGTGACGTCTCGCATCGGGAGAGAAGTTGTTGGCACTTATATGTGTGGACATCTCCTAACTATGTAGACGTGTTTTGTAAACCGTGAGCACAGAGAGTGTGTAAAGCGAACAACATCTACACAACAAGGCCGGTCGTACAATGATACAGTTGGACTTCAAGATTATAATAGTTAAAAGTTTATAAAAGCTGCATATAACTTATACGAGCCACTTTATGGGAACCATAGAAGACAATAGGTACAATCAGAGGTTTGGAAGAGGATTAACATGAAAGAAATTGTTTGCGGAAATCACTCATATTGGGTAGGTAGGTCATTGGTATTGCGAGATGCAGCTATGACTTAGCAGCATTCAACCTAGATAGAGCTTAACAGCAAAAGGGATCATGCAGCTGACCACGTACAGTGAAAAGCTTAATTCATTTTAGCTGACTTATGCCAACTTTAAACACAATGATTGACCACTTCAACAATCATAGAAAGTGCTGAGGTAGAAAAATTGTAAATCAGAGAATCAAGCACATTAGAATTCCACCGGCATCCAAATTTGAGAAGCACATTTAATGCGATCAATATTGCCTAACGATCTAGTTATGCCTAAGATGATTAGATTTCATATATGGCATCAAATTAAGTATGTAAAAAAATGAGAATTTCTGTAAGATATAATGTCCTTAAGTGGTGCAGTCTATAAGAAATTTAGTTGATTGCATGATGCAATTCTAACAATAATTGTGATGCCTAAGGAAATCTAGGTAAAACGCCTAACTTCTTTTATGTTTCTTCTTTCCTTTAATTTTGCTACACCTTTTAAACCTGCAATACAAAAAACTAGAACTGCTTAACGACATTCCCACCCTAAAAGATCCTATTAGAAAAGCTAAACTTTTCCCCTTCTCCCAACCATTTAACATTATCACACAAAAGAATGTAAACCACCCTAGAACTAATTATAATGAACCTTAAAATGCCGTTTATAGCGCTACTCTACATTAATGTTAGTAATAGATCATGCAGGAGAGTATATTGGCACTCATCCTATATCATCATGTCTCAAGCCAATCACTTCCAAAGGCTATTATCATAATCACTAAATTTGTAGGGACAATGACCGTATCTAGTGGAGCTAACTATAAACAAGTGAGAAGATAAGGCCATATCAAAAATCTTATTAAAAGAAACAAAGATTTATCTGTTCAAAGTGTTCTCCAAACTTCGAAGAACAAACTTCAGGTGAAAACAACCTGATAGGTCGAATGATATGCTATCAAGAATAGAAATTGAGACAAATTTAGACACAAAGTAGTAAGCATGCACAAATATTTATGCACAAGGTTTTTCTGATCCCTACCAATTAATATTCATACATTAGCTTTATTCTTAAAAGCAACATATTTATAACATAACAGTCATATAAATGTCATATAAATAATTCACTGCATCAAAATCATTTTATTAATTACAGATAAATCTAGCATTTAGATTGAGAATCCTTTACTACATTTGTCTCCATATGAGTTTGGCTTTTGGCTATACTTTTGGCCCACTTTTACTGGGTTGTTTCATGGTTGTGTGTTTGTGATCCGTGGGTTGGGTAGAGGTTGAACAGTTGTTTTCATCCATTGGTCAACAGCTAAGAACCCCAAACTTAGTTTTAGCCTTTCAGAGTTTAAGGCCTATATATAAGATGCTTTCAGAAAAATAATTTATGATAGAAAAGAATGGAAAAGGAGAATCCATGTGGCCGAAGGAGAAGGATTCTCCCCTTTACTTTTTCTCTCTGCTACTCTGCTTAATTTTAGAGTAATGCAACCAATCTACGATGCCTGAATTGGTTTTTAAAGTGTTTAGTTCAACGATTGACACATCAATTGGTAATAAAAACCGATCTGGACTTGTATCATTTTCTTTATTTTATAGTTTAGACTGCCCCAAGTGAGCTAATAAACTCTTGTTTTATTTTATAGTTCAGACTACCACGCTTTTAGTTTCAAAATCAGTTATTATATTAACCATATAGCACATTTTCACAAACATGTAGAATACAATAATTCTAAACAAATAAATTTCACCTTCCATCAAATTCTGTACAATTTAGTGATTACCTCCCGCAATTCCTCTCAATTTGGGGACTCTACGGTAAAGCGGCATCTGCCCACCCTCGAAGCCCCTGCGAACCCCGGGACCAGACCTTGATTTCTGACCCCTCATTCCAAACCCACAACTCGCACCTTGACCCGCCGAAATACCCCGACCCTTTCTCTTTGCCTTCTTCCGGGAACCCTTTTGGGGTCCGAGATTGTCTAGCCGAAACCGAACACTAGCCATTGTTGCAGAGACAGGCGTTGCAGAAGAAGCTTGGTTGACAACAACTAGTGGCCTTCCTGATTTGCTCCTCCTGCTGTGGTGAAGTTTGAGACATGGAAATAATCGACTCGGATTCGCCTTGAGATTACTCAAATTCCCCTGTAATTGAGAAATGCGATTGGTAATCATTCATGATGAATAACAACAATATTGAAATATAAATTACATATACATATAAATAAATGTATATTGAAGAAACGATGAGAATTCACCTTGAATGAAGAAGAAGGCTGATGAAGAACCGTTGATGTTCTAGTCAGGGTGGTATAGGGGAGAGAGAGAATAGAAGCCATGGTGAAGGGAGTGGGTGACTGTTTGTGTTCACTTATTGTTCTTGAACGGATAGGGATAGCTTTTTCTGACGTCGGCCTCAGTCGCCATGAAAAGAAAGGATTTTATAAGAGAAAAGAAAAAAAAAAAAAGAAAGGAAAGGAAATGATATTCATGTTTGAATAGATAGGAAAGAAAAGAAAGGAATTGATAATTTTGTTGTTTGGATAATACAGAGGAGGGAAAAGAAAGAAATTGATAATAATAAAATTACTACCTTACCCCTTAAAAAAAAAGTTGGGTTAGAGAAAATCAAATACTACTTATATTTGTCTATATATATATATATATATATAGGGAGAGAGAGAGAGTCATAAACAGAGTCGTCTTCTTTCTTTTTTTTCTTTCTTTTCTTTTTTCTTTTTTTTCTTTCTGTATCTATCGCA
>JAOTQH010257735.1:0-11468 GCA_025631255.1 Cornus kousa | reverse complement strand
CATTCATTCTCACCACCGGTTCATACCGAGTTCACCGTGGCACCACAAGCTTCACCATTGTTGCTGGTGCCCCACCTCTTCTTCACCGGCATCACAGTTTCAACTTTCAAGATCACTTTTTTTTTTTTTTTTGCAGCTCTCATCATCCTCGTCTCACTGCCCGCTATTTCTCGCCATCCTTGCTCGTCGTATGTGCATTAGAGTTGCTGGTTCGGTCACCAGTCATTCCTTGCTTGCTGCCCACTTGGTCACCGTCCTTTGTCTTCGCCGGAATCCTCTCTGGCCCGAGGTTTAGGCCCTTATATTATCATCGCCTGTGGGGTATTCCTTACTCAGAGCCGTTCCAATCTCTCTACCGGCTATATTCTAGTTGCTGTCACTGTTCCGGTCACCATGACCGACAATCTGATCCTTGCTCATTGTTGCCCATGTCACCGCCGACCTGTTCCGTGAAAACCCAGTTCACCGCCATGGTGTCACTTCTCTAATGTCGATCCGCACCGCCGTTTAATCCTGCCGAGAAGTTCCTCATCTTAGTCGTCCATTGGTCACCAACTCCTCAACCAACTCCTTGAGGGTACGCTGCTGCACAGGCTTTTGGGTCTCGGTTAGCTTAAAGGGGTAGTTGGGTCAATTCACAATAAGATAAAATGGATAGTTTGGGAATGAAAAAATAATTTATAGTAAAATCTCATATACAGGTGTGCAATTGAGAAAACTTCATTAATTTTTTTTTTTTTTTTTCCCAAAGACAAGAAAGCAGATTTCAGTGAAGGAAAGAAAAACACATTACAAATTTTGGCAGTCCACCGAGACTGCGTCTTGAATCACTCTAGGAATAGCAAGATCAAACATTATATCACTTTTTTCTTTTAAACCCAAATAACTCAATACATGGGCTACGGAATTAACACTTCGACCAACCCAATGCAAGGGTGCCCATTGAAACTGGGAAAACAGAAAGCAAATATCTTCCTAAATCGCAGCAATGCAACTTTGAGGACGCTTTGAATCAAGGAGCACTTTATAATCACCCTCGATAATTAAATCAGTATAACCCTGCTCTAAACTCCATCGAAGAGCTGTCCTAGCAGTAGCAGCTTCAGCCATAAGAGCAGATGTCATGTTTGTCAATGGATAGATGGCAGCATTGACAATGCACCCGTCTGAAGTTCGAACCACAAAGCCTCTGACAGCTTCGCTAGAATGAGCAATAAAAGAAGCATCAAAATTCAACTTATATACACCAATGGGTGGAGGTTGCCACGCCTCTGTTCTACTAGCAACCTGGCTGCTACAACGCATAGACTGATCAGCCATAATATGTTTAAATTCATCCCACTGCTTCAAAGCAAGAGAGAGAACCTCGTGCTCAGTTATGACAGTAACTGCATAAATATAAGCATTTCTTGCTTTTCACAAATACCAAACAATGTAAGCAATTAAACTTAACGTATCCATCCTCGTGTTGGAATGTTGCAGCACAACAACAAGATTTGCAAACCAAGAAGACCATGAAAGACAAGGGATTTTATTAACCAACACCCTCAAAGGACTTAATCGCCACACGTTTTGAGCAAAAGGGCAAAACAACAACAAATGGTCAACACTTTCAATGTCAAGGCCACATCTGTTGCAACACTCATCTTCCACAATACTCCTTCGCTTCATATTGGAAAAAACTGGAATATGACCGTGGCAAGCAGCCCACAAAAAATGCAATATTTTTTCCTTAGCTCGAATATTCCAAAGGATCTTCCACACTTGAGACAGAACATTTTGATTAGAATGAGGAACAACATGGAAAGGATGAATGGAACTACCTTCCTTAAGGTGTAAAGCGACGTAATAAGCTGATTTGACCGAGAAAAAACCGGTACTAGAGAACGCCCATATCTTTTTATCCAAACTAGCAAAGGCACTTATAGGAATTCTTTGGATAAGCCTGCAATCTTCAGAGCCAAAAATTTAATGCAAAAGAGAACAATTCCAACTCTTAGAATGATGATCAATAAGATCATGGACCATTTGAAGTTCACAACCCACAGGACAAGGAGTTTGAACTTTGAAATCCATAGATCCAGGAATCCAAGGATCTGTCCATATATTAATACCACGACCATTACCCACATTCCACCGATAACCTTTAAGAAGGATTTCTTTGCCTGAAAAGATTCTTTGCCATGCCCAAGAAGCCCCTCACTTCATACGAGACTGCATAAATGAAGAATCAGGAAAATATTTTGCTTTGAACACCTTTGAGAACAAAAAATTTTCTTCCACTTCCAACCTCCACCCCTGTTTGGCCAAGAAAGCCAAATTAAAACTTTCTAAATCTCGGAATCCAAGGCCACCCTCTACTTTGTTTTTGCACAGAATATCCCATTTGGTTCAGCAAACACCTTTATGGTCATTAGATCCGGAGCACCAAAATTGAATAATTTTGCTTCGTGATTTTTAACAAACGCCCAATGGAATTTTGAAGCAACTCATAGTGAAGGTGGGAATGGCTTAGAAAACAGCCTTAAGAAGAACGGTTTTCCCCCCATTGGAAAGGTAAGAACGCCTCCAACTCTGAATTCTAGCCTCTATTTTATCTTCAAGAAACTGAAAAATTTCCTTTTTAGATCGCCCTATTTCAGGGGGAAGGCCCAAATACTTCTCATGATTGTTTACCAAAGAAATACCCAAAATTCCACCCAATTCTTCTTTCTCCGTCCGCGTGACATTTGCACTGCATATAATGGAAGACTTATCTAAATTCACCTGTTGGCCAATTGACCATAAAGATGAAGTGTGTGCTTGATTTGTCTGATCTCACAGACGTTTGCTTTGCAAAAAAGTAAAGAATGATCAGCAAAAAGCATGTGGGTGAGCAAAGGGGCAGTTCGACCAACTTTAACACCAGAAAGAACGCCAGTCAATGATGCATGGTGTTATAATTTTGATAGACCCTCAGTACAAAAAAGAAAAAAGATAGGGTGAGAGTGGATCACCCTGTCTCAAACCTCTGGTTGGGATGAATTGGAGTCCAGGGATTCCATTCACCACTATGGAATAAGAAACAATAGTAATACACGCCATAACCACCTTCACCCATTGACCTGCAAAACCTAAATTGAGCATCACCCGCTCCAAATATCCCCATTCCACCTGATCATACGCCTTAGCCATGTCCAATTTAACTGCAATGTATTTATTATTTCTCCCCCTCCGACGTTTAAGATAATGTAACACTTCATAAGCTAGTAAAATATTATCAGTAATTAATCGGCCGGGAACAAAAGCACTTTGTTCCTGACTAATGACTAATGACATTAAGGGTTTCATCCTATTAGCCAATACCTTAGTAAATATTTTCATAATAACATTACATAGAGAGATTGGACGAAAATGAGAGATTTTGGTTGGTACCTTTACTTTCGGAATGAGAACAATATTTGTCGCATTGAGACTCTTGAGAAGCTGGCTAGTATGAAGAAAATCATTAAACACTAAGAGAAGATCTGATTTGATTAAATGCCAGTAATGCTGAAAGAAAATAATACTGAAACCATCAGGACCTGGTGCTTTAAAAGGCCCCATCTCCATAACGGCTTGATACAATTCAAACTCTGTAGCATCCTACAGCAAACACTTGTTCATTTCGTCCGTAATTTGCCCGTGCCAGAGCTCCCAAAAAGACCCATGTACATCAACTCCATCCGAAGTGAAAAGATTTTGAAAAAATCTCTCAACAATATTTCTAATTTGTGTTATATTAAAACACCAAATTCCATTTTCATCTTCCAATCCCCCGATAATATTCCTCCGGCGACGTTTCAAAGTGGACGAATGAAAAAATTTGGTATTACGATCACCTAACTTCAACCAATCAATTCTAGATTTTTGCTTCCAAAACAATTCCTCAGCCTTCCATGCCTCTCCTAAATCCTTCTCCATTTTATGATAGTCGACCGAATTAAAAATGTCTGGATGCTCCTTCATCTGCTTCAATTGAAACTCTAGGTCGCGAATCTTGATTTGTGAATTCCACTGCATATGGTGACTCCAAGTCTTGAGTGAGTGTCTACAATTAGTAATCTTACTTTTTAAATGAAATTGTAGAGTACCTCGACAATTAGTTGGCAAGAATCTGCCACAATGTTAGTACACTCCTCAGATTTCAACCAACGAGCATCAAACCGAAAACATCTACCTTTGTAAACCCTTTGCTGAGTTAAAGACAACACAATAGCGGAGTGATCAGAGCCGAAAACACTGATGTGGGAAACAGAGGCATGAGTAAAATGAGTGCTCCATTCATGAGTAGCTAGTGCTCTATCCAACTGTTCATGAACATTGGCAGTACCATCCCGCTGATTACACCAAGTAAAAGGATAACCAGAATAGCCCAAATCAACAAGATGACAGTGCTCCACAAAGTCGCGAAAAGCTTTTAATTGCCAACCTTGCTTTCGTCGCCCCCAAATTTTTTCTTCGGATACAATAAATCATTGAAATCCCCTATTAAAACCCACATTTGTGATAGCCGTGATTGAAGTTGGTGCAAGTAACGCCACTGCTCCATACGTAGCCGGTCATCCACAGAGGCATATACACCGGAAAAACACTAGTCATCTCCAACTGAGGGCCCCTTAACTTTGCAAGTAATTTGAAACTCTTTAACATCCAAAATTTGAAGGTGAGTATCGTCATCCCAGTACACCGTAATGGCACCTGCAATGCCTATTGGGTCTTGAAACATCATATGTCGAAGCCCCAATTGTCGCCTTAGCCACTCCGTACGATGTCCAGAATTTTTTGTTTCAAGTAAGATAAGGATATTTGGAGAATATTGAAACACTAATTTCTTTAATTGACGAACAGTTAGAGGGTTGCCCACTCCCTGACAATTCCAACTTAAGAGCTTCATGAGACTTAGAGAAGAGCAATGAATACAATGAAAATGGAAGCAAAACCCACAAGAAGCTGTCACAGGACAGAAGAGAGGAAGACAAGAAGAAAATTGGACACAAAACACGGAAAAAGGAAAAAGGCAGCGCAAGACAAAGATAAAGAAAAGGAAAGACATACAGAAAAGGAATCGAAGAGAAATAGGATGACAACAAAACAGGAATGCTGAAAAAAGAGAATAAGGAAAAAGAGAAGATAAGGAAAAGTAAAGATAAGGAATGAATATCCCTTCCCCCAAATAAACCTCCACAAGACTAAGGCCCCGTTTGGATTGAGGGATTTAGAGGGATTTTGAGAGAAAAGAAAGGGAAGGATAGTATTTGTTGTGTTTGGATTGAGGGAAAAGAAAGGAAAAGAAAGGATTGGGATGGATTTGGAGGGATAGACTATCCCTCCAAATCCCTTCTACACAGTGAAATCAAATCTTCTCAAAATTGAGAAGATTTGAGGGGAAATGAAGAGAAAGGAAATGCAATAGACAAAATTAGCCTTCCAAATTCTATACACAACATTAGGACGCAGCAGCTTCTCTACTTTCTTCTGATTCATCTGCAACAAAAGAAGAGCAGTATGCATCTGATTCATCGCATACTTCATCATCTCCCACTGTGTAATCCTCATCCGACTCATCTGAACCCTTATCTTTTGATCGAACCCTTCTCTTGGTACTTTGCTTGTTCCTAAGCTTCCCTCCCCTCCCCATCTGTTTTGACACCCAATTACACAAAAATCAATACTCAGTCAACTTGAATAATATAAGAATCTATAAACTGCAATTTGATCTCTACCAATATGAAGTCTAAGTACTACAAATAAAATGTCAGGATTCTACAATTTCTTTATTTCCTGTTCTAGCTTTACACAAAAAAGGTACAATAAACAAAAATCTATCCAAAGAAATAGAGACATAAAAAAATAGATAAAAAATAAAATTAAAAATACAATCTCTCATCATGGACCTCAATTATCAGAAAAAGAAAAACTCAAAAACAAAATAAAAAAACCCTAGATCAAAAGATTAAAGGTGCTACAATGTTACTACCTGCTCTAAATTTGTAGACAACCCATCAATCACACATGAATTACAACCGAAACCTCAAGCGAATTCATTATCAAACAACAGCAACAAGAGCATCAATTAGTTTGATTATATAATAAAAATAAAAAATCAGAGTAATACAAAGAAATTTTCGATTGAACAACAATATCAAACGATCACACAGATCTACAATCAGCATAAACTTGAATTCGATTCAATTTTAGAGATAGAGTTCTATAGAGAGAGAGAGACGAGAGCAGGAGGTATGCTTAGAGGAGGAAGAATAATCACAAAAGGGTAATACAATAATTTGATTATTATCCTTTCCTTTCTCTCCTCTGTTTTATCCAAACAAGAATATTATGCTTTCCTTTCTTTTCTCTCCTATCTATCCAAACACAAATATAAATTATAGCTATCATTTCCTTTCTTTTCCTTTCTTTTCTTTTCTCTTTTAATCATTTCTTTTCTTTTCTCTCCTCCGTATATCTTTTCTATTGATTTGGGGATATATATATATACATGCATATATACTAACACCAAATAAGATAGATGGGACAATTTGGTATTTTCATATATGGAAGGGCATTATTGTCCAAAAAATTCAGTTTGTCTGGCGCGTGATTCTCAAGCGCTCATTTTTGGACGGTAGCCGGATGGAGTGATCTGCAACAAATTTATATAGTTCAGGGATTTTTTTGCATTTAATCCTATTTTATATATATATATATATATATATATATTTGTAAATTTTAACCAATCGAATTGGCTTTTTGTGACCTCAAACCGTTAACCAATTCGTGAACTATAAATTCTTTATTTATTAATCCGTAATTAAATCGTGAGATTAAAAAATTAATCCGATCCACACAGATCGAATCAAAATTACACTCCTAGACTCATTTACCCTGGTAAGACAATATATTTTTTTTTGTAACTACAAGGTTTCATTAAGTAAATTTATTTGATAAATTACCAAATCTCAACCCATAAAAGAAAAGTCTTGTTTCTACTATTGAAGCTTGAAAATTGATAATTAAAAAATCCCTACATATTAAATAAAAGTCCAATCATCTCTAGTCCTATACAGAATAGGGTTTAGTGGCTACTATAGAGACTCTACGAAATACACAAATTTCCTTTCATACCAGTTTCAATGGCATTTCTGTTTCGCCAAAACTCCTTGCCTGTCTGTAGGAAATTTAATTCTCTTCCTCTCAACTATGGCCCTTTACCTGAGCTGACCCTCGCCTATTCACCAGAATTTAACTCTTATGTAGTATCCACAGGTTTTCTCTCTCACCTACTACTCACACACACACACACACACACAAGCACATCTTTAATTATTTTTTTAAAACTTGTTTGTTTTAGGGAATGCTGAGAAGCATGGCCTCGTGAACATCTTCTTAGGCTCTTTGATGTGTGGATTTCAGTATTCTTCTGGCAGGCAAAATAAAACTATGATTGCTGAACTGAAAAAAATCTCATCAGTAACATTTCTGTGCATTATATTTAATTTGTTAGCATTTAGGTTTCTGAAATTTGCTCCCCTAATTTATCAAGGACTAACAACAATCTATTTGCTATAATCTAAGAGATGGCCAGAATGTACATAATGGTCACACACAGCAATGATAATTTGGAGTAATTCTGGGAATGTTTAAGGTCAAAAAAATGGAATTTGATTTGGCCAAACATACCCTTATGAATGAGTCAACTATAGTGGGGGGTTACACAAGTAAACTGCAAATGGACTTGGGCTTTTGTTGAATACAGGATTTGTTGAATACAGGATTTGTCAATAACTATTATCATGTATGTGTGGGGAAGAGCATCAACAGTATGTTTATCACTCTAATTCCCAAAGACTGTATAATATCAAACTTATTCCTGTTAACTCTAGTTTCAGCTAAACTAATTAATGAAAAGGAGTGCTTACTTTGTTAGGGTCTGCCTCAGCTTATTTTTTCTTATTCTTCTTCTTCTTCATCTTCTTTGAAGATGCAAAGAAGGACAAGGATTGGTCTCAACTTCAACATCCCCAGCCTTAATACCATTCCCTGTATTACCCTTTTCTCCAATTACTTCGTTCCCAGTCTCCACCTACATGCCTGACCCGAATTAACAAACCTCTTGTCCGCACCTTCTTCTGGGCAAGACACAATCTTTAAAAGATTGGCTACCACAACATCAATCTTGTTCACCACAGGATCAGACTCAGCTACTTCTACAGGTATAGATTTACCTTGTTTAATTACCCATTCCGTGACTATCTTCTTCTTTTGGGGTTGGGTTTTCAAAGGGCACTTAGCCTCTGGTGATCGAAGCCATTGCATTCCCTACAAATTTGTGGTTTCCAATCACACTCAATACTGATTTCACAGGGAGTCCCATGAACATTAGCTTGAATTATCTCAGGCAGTTCCTCTTGGACATCTGTTTACACCATATCTTGGACATAGCTCCCATGTTCCCTAGGCATAGTGACTTCATCAAGGAAAAGAGGTTTTGAAAACTTCGAACATATTGGAGATGGCTATGGCAATCCTGCAATGAATGGGAAGACCAACCAAGGGAATCCAAATCGGAATGGATCCTAGTATTACGTTCTTGTCCCATTGCTTCAAAATCATCGGCCAATCATGGTATGTATGGATTCTCTGTAATAAGGTGTTTACAGCAATATCTGATTCAAATCGAACCATGAAAAACCCTCTGGGCATTGTTATGACTTTAAATTGGCCAACATTCTGCCAAATCCGCTTAAAAAATTCATGAAAATATGGGAAATATGGTTGTTTCCCCACCAAATTCCCAAGATAGAGTGTTTCCATGGGTCAATTTCCTCTTTGATATCCTCTTCCAGTATTTGAACCACCGGATCGTCACTATTATCACGAATGTATGGCAGCTGTTCCATCTTCTTCTGCTTCTCCTTTAAAGAAACTCCTCCATGAGGTTTTAGGGGGAGCGGCTGTGTGAGGACTAACTGCCCCCATGAACGGGTTAGAGGAGGTAGTCCTCTCCTCCATTTTCATAAACCACAACCTCCCTCACCGTTGACCTAGCCTACCGGGAGGCGAGAAGGAAACGAATCCCTAATTTCAGGTTCCCTAAATCACCCCAAGATGGAGAGCTTTTTATTTCTTGATTTATTTATGTTAAATCTTTAATGCACATCTCTCTTTCTATTACTTGTTCATAGTTACTATGAGTTTTCTTGCTATGATTTTGTTAGGATTCTTTAGAATCATAAAGGGCAGGTGAAGATTCTTCTTTGTGGCTCCTGGCCTCAAGGAAGCTAAGGATGGGAGTTTTGTCCTTCAAAAAGTTTAAAGTCCAAAGGCTGTGAATAATTTAGGAGGTCATAGTTGCAAACAATGCCAAGGTTTACATCCAATCTACCACTCCCACCACACTCTAATAACAGGGACCGGACCAGGTTGCAGCCTCTCTTTTCGGCTATTGACTTTCAGCATGTGGCATGCCGTACCCATTAATATGACGAGGAGGAAGATTATTTTGTTAATACTTAATAGTGGCACTAATTTGTAGAGTGAATTTTAATTTCGCATAGCTGCAAATATTCGAGTGAAATATAATTTTGTATATGTTTTATGCATATGAAACTTTTACACCCACTTGTCCTTATGGGGACTTTAATCCTCGACTTTCTACTTTGGAAGGGGTGAGGCCCTTGTTATATGATTGTGTGGTTTTTATTTTCTAAAAAGTAGCAACCAATTGCTATCTTATTCACACCTATATGTGTTATATTGTTGTATTGGGTGGGACTTCTTTTAGCACCCAGTCCATTGTTAATATTCGGCTTTTTTTTTTTCTTCATAATTTATATTCGGCTTTTCTTTCTGCAGAGTGGTTTTCTCCAAGTTGCCCCTTCTGCCCGAGCTGCTGAGTCTATTCAGCTCCCTGTTGCGAAGACTTCTGATGCTCAGAAATGTGAGTGGCATAATAATTAGTTACTTGTTCTTTTTCTTTTTGATTAGCTGATGTTTTTGGAGGCATAGTGGGGTTTGCTGTTGTTGGTATTCTTGCAGGAATTGTGGCGCTCTGTTGTTGCAACTAATGCTTAGTTTGAACTTTGGATCATATTCTGTATTGGAGAGGCTGGACCTATGTTGCTATGTGCTTATTTGCTGCTTAAGTTTTGATTTTTAAGTGCAATGTGGGATAATAATTAGTTACTTGATTCTTTTTCTTTTTGATTAGCAGATGTTTCTGGAGGCATCGTGGGGATTGTTGTTACTGGTGTGGTTGGAGGAATTGTGGTGCTCTGTCGTCGCAACTAAACTACTTTGATGCTTAGTTTGTCTTTTGAATTTCGGATCATATTCTGTATTGCAGAGGCTGGACCCTCTGTTGATGGGGCTATTTGCTTATTTGGTGCTTAAGGTTTGACAGTATAATGTATGGATTTTTATGCTTTAGCTTATCTGGTGCTTAAATTTTGACAGTATAATGGATGGATTTGAATGCCTTAGCTTATCTGGTGCTTAAGTTTTGACATTATAATGTATGGATTTGAATGCTTTAGCTGTTTTTCCTTTATCAAACGAACATTGGTATTTTTGCTTATTAATTTGTTCATGGTAATTTTCTAAGCACAATAGACCTCGGCATTGCATTGTGTTGTTAAAGAATCATGCCAGGTTTACTAAACTGACCAAGGGAATATGAATTTGGTCTTGAAGGGCCTTCCACCCGCAAGACCTCTTCTGTATTGCCGTAACCACTGACTGACAGTCTTGTGTGTGTTTTAATTTGGTTGATTGAAGGCTAACAAATTTCTTCTTTTACATTTCCAGATTGGAGCCATTTGTATCATCAATTGGTAGAGACTTTGAAAGTAGCCATAACCAAATGAACAACTAAGTCATCTATAATAATGAAAAAAAACAAATATCATTAACTTGATTCATAATAATAAGGGCAAATTACACAAACCACCCCTGAGGTTTGGATATTGTGCATATAGATAGAAGTTATAGCAATATTACACAAAGGTCCTTTGACCACAAAAAAATTAATATAAATTTACAATTTTAACCTTAGTCCAACCTTCTATTTTCTAGTCCAGCCTTGTATTTTCTTAGCCTTTACAGAGAGGAAGAAGATGGGGACCTTGCTCACCCGCCGGAATCCTCTCTGGTTCGAGGATCAGACCTTGCTCGCCGTCCCTTAACGCTGCCAGAACTGTGACTGCGAACCGCCATCACCGATGCTATAACCATGCCGTGCCTCGCCGCTCCGTGTACTTGCCGATTCGAAGTATTTCACCCCCGAATAGTCCCAAATTCCAACGGCATCCACCATTGCCGCTGTGCACTGCCGCCTCCTCCATCTTCGCAGTGCCGTCTAAGTCCTTTCTGGTTGGTTCAATCTCGCCGGAGGTGTCCGTGAATGACTCGCGGCGGTGCTCGAAAAGATCGATGGCAGAGAGTTCGGATGG
>JAOTQH010257714.1:0-11469 GCA_025631255.1 Cornus kousa | reverse complement strand
ATAATATCTTCAAAAGATATTTACGAAAAGCACCCCAAGAAAAGGAAAAGTTTCCAAAGAACTTTGCATCCATACCCTTATGGACACCGGGAGCAACTAGAGTACTTTCTTACAAAAGTAAAGATACGTATCTCATGAAAACCACTAAGAATGAAAATACGTGAAGTCAAAAACCAACTCCGAACACAAGAAGTATAGTTACGCAAACGAAGCGACAAACGGGGAAAAAGACGAAATAGTAAATAGTGCCGAAAAATAAAAAATGTGGGAAACGACTCGGTCTTCAAAGGAAGTTGTCAATCCACAGAAAAGAGTCTCGGAAGTCACTCCAGAGTACTCAAGATGACACTAAGCACCGAGAAACCCAACCCAGAAGGGAAAAGACAACGGAAAAAATTTATCCGTGAAAATTTGGGTCATTACACTTTCTTTTTATACTAACCTAAAGAAGCTACTTTAGGGTTTTGCGCATAAAACCCAAAACTAAATAAACTTTTCTATTACTCCATCCACTTAACTTCTATTATAAGACTCGAAGCCTGATATTTTTGTCTCTAATAGTAATCTCGAGATTTGCACTCTGAATGTGTCAAAATCACGTTACAACATCAGAATAAGTTGCTGACAGGTTAAGCTCGAGCCCTGATCTCTAGAGCTCGAGCCCTGGTATCCTGGAGGTTAAAAATACATGGGGAATTGTGGGAAATCACCCTTCTTTATTTATTTATGAGCCCAATTGTTACCAAAAGCTGTAAAACCAATCCAAAGGGGATTAGGACTTGTTCTCCACTATAAAAGAAGAGGAGAAGACACATTAAGGGGATCCATCATCTCATTCCTCTCTTTCACAGAGGCTTTTAGGGTTTTGAAGAAGAAGATCCAAAAGGAGTTTTGGCAGTCTATGGCGATGAAGACTACAACAACATAGATGATATCTTGCATCGTCAAGAGTAGCTAATTCCTCTCTTAGGCATTGATGTAACCCAAATCCGAATACTATGGTTTGATTGTTTAATACTTTGAGAATTTAATATATCATGTATTTTGATTGCATGATTATGGGCAATTGACTTAATTCAATTGATTTTTAATGATTAATTAGTTTTTGAATGATTAATACCTTGTCTTAGATTTAATTATTCTTAAATTATATTCAACCTATTCTTAGTGTACGAGATTGGTGGCTAATAGCTTCTCAGACATAAGAATAGAGATTATGTATTGGTGTTCAAACATTTTTTGTGAATGAATGTTTTTATAGTCTATGCCTAGGGAAGACGAGTTATACTACAAAATTAGTTAGAAGTAGGTAGGTAGATAGTTCGTGCCAACCGAAGATAGGTTATAGTTAGTTAAATTAATGAAACATCTTTTTTTAAATCTGAATTAAATGAATGTTATTGAGTTTAATTCTATATGATGCATAATTGTTGAATTCCCAAGGTTGAATAGTTGGCTATAGTATGAGGTTCGTTGTGAAGTCAATCCCTAAGACCTTCTCTCTCTGATCTCAATCCCTTTACTCCATTTTTTTTTTCTATTTATGTTATTGAATTGTATCACAACAAAACAAATCAAATATTCCTTCTAAATTAAAATAAGAATTAATTGAAGACTCGATAAACCACCACAGTCCTTGAGGTTCAACACCCTCAATATAGCCCTATCCTACAAGGATTCATTCTATTGTGAATGGTATTTTATTATTGATAAATAAAAAAATACATCAATTTTTGGCACCGTTGTCGGGGAATGTGTTGACAAGGTCATGATGATATGCCAAAATTGTATAGTGAGTGCGGTTCAAGAAAGCCTTTTTGGTCAAGCTTAAATTTATAAAAACCACCACTACTACTACTACTAACGTAGCAAGAGTGGGTAAGGATCATCCCAAAGGATTTGCGAAAATTAAGGAATCGAAATTGGATTAGTAGGTCGAATGATCAAAGAGAGTGTTTTGTTGGTTGAATTATGCTATGATTAATTAAAAACAATGCAATGTAAACAAGCTAGAGAAAATGAGGTGTAGAGAATGAGAGAGGGGTCTTGGGACATAGAGTTCACCACTAGGCTTTACTTCACTAAACGTTTAACATTTGTTAAATTAGGGGGATTCCATGTTGTAAAACAAGTGTGTGTACTATTGAGCATAAATTGTCTAATCAATCTAGTGAGTAGCTCAACCTATCAAATTAAGCCATTAACCATTCAGTAAACCCTCAATCAATACACACACACAAATATAAAGAAATGTACTACTTGCACTCATAAGCATGAACTATTAAACAACAAGAATGGGTGATCTACCTATCTAGGAAATTAAAGCAACTAAGCCACAATTACACTAATGAAAAGGAAATTAAACTAATGATATAGCACAACCCATCAAGAAAAAAGTATAGTCCATCAAATAAAATACAAGAGTAATCAATTAAGCACCATGCATTGACCAACACTAGATTCATTATTTTAATACACATAGACATGTACCAAATGTAAAAAATCAAGTGTGAGCACATAATCATCCATTCCATCACACATAGACATATGAATAGAATTGAAAGATTAATTGATAACATTAAACTATACAAATCATGTAGAAACAAGATCTATATAAACATAAAGTCAATACAATATTTAAAACACAAATCCCCACTAATTACAAAGTATTAAGCTTTAGGAAGCAAGCTTAGGGCCATCTTTAGCCCCAAGAGAATGATCTAGCCACTCATGGTTATTGTCATCCAACCCTCAAGGGCTTTTTTCATGGATGGATTCATCTTTATCCTCTTGGTGTTCTTGGTAGAAACCCTAGTTATTGGAAGAATCCTCCCCAAAATGTATGTATTCTCTCCCTCTAATCTTTAGCCAATATCTAACTAACTAACCTCTTTACTAAAAATAGCTAATTTCTTTATATAGGTTGCTCAAATGTCACACCCAATGGTCAGACCTCGTGCACTAGGACCTCCAAATGATTACACCATGGGCACACCTTTAATTGGGCTTTAAATCTGTTTTGCACAAATTTTGAGGCAGTTCGATCAATCACACTTTTGCTTCGATCGATCGAAGTATGGCGGCCCAATTTTTTGGATAAAGACAAAGGCTGAGATATTTATGGGGAAAGGATAAAAGTGGTTATGAGGATAAGATCAAAATATTGAATCGATCGAATATAAAATTTTCCCGAGGATAAGGACAAGGGCTCGATCCATCAAGACAGGGTTGGAACGATAACATTGTGATCGCTTATAGCATGGTTCGATCGATCGAGTAGGGAATTTTCACCACTTTGCTCCTTCTATCCACCAAACTTTTAGATTGCTCCTTCCAATGCTCTAATTCAGCTAATTTGACTTATTTTGGGGATAAGTACCTAAAATGGAGAAAAACATAAAATTAGACTAAAGCGAGGAAATAAGATAGAATAAGGTCCTAGTATACTCAAGATTAAGGATTTAAATGTGCATTTTTCAGTGCTTATCATCTCTCTCTCTCAATACCTAAACTGCGTTGCAACAGACCTATTCTAATCTTCCCATCTCTCTCTCTCTCACCAAGCCTCAACACCCATCCAAACAGCATGCACGCTTGCAAATGCGACCTAACAATTTCTGTAATTTTTACTTTAAATCAAAACCCCCCCAATTTTATGCTCTCAAAACCCTAGGTCAAATTGTCCTCTATCTGTGCATATTAGATGATGGATTGCGATTAGAGATGATTAAGGGCAAAAAAAATATATATAAAAAAAATCAAAGAACGGATGATGAAAAAGGGGTTGGGTGAACGAACACTGAGGTGCATATATTTATATATATATATATATATACATATATATAACGTGAAGAGATGAGATGAGAGAAAAATTGAAAGGGATAAAGATGAAAGGAGAGTTATGTATGAGGCTTCAGTGTGTTTGATGGCTTAGCGGAGCTTTCATTGACCGTCCTTTCCTTGCTCGCAGGCAAGTTGGACGAAGTGTTCGCCGCCCTTTGCGAGCTCCATGACAAGGTAGATCTTGGTTTTGGTGGCGAGGACTTTGTGGATTTTGAGGATGTTGGAGTGGTTATTGAGGCAGTGCATGGTGGAGAGAGATAGGAAGATTAGAATACGTGGCGCAGTTTAGGTATTAAGAGAAATAGAGAGATAAGAGAGTGATAATGAAAAATGACTTTAACCTGGCAAATGGACATTATTCATATTTTTATTATTTTTTATTTTGGACAGGTGTCAGTCAGCATGTGAGAAGGCCATGTCAGCAGGGAGGAGGATGTTCATCCTCCTTGCGCAAGATGCAAGCATTGTTCTTGCTATTATATTTTTATTTGGGTGTGTTTGATATAGTCTGGATGCTACCAAACTGCTCTTAGAATATGTGGATGAAACTTGTGAATGAAACTTGTCTGCACGTGCATATGGCTTTGGTTATCTGTGTATTATATTAGACTACAACTTGAATGTCAATGATTGTCATGTGAATATATTAAATAAAGAATGTTTGTACAGTTGTATTAGGTTAACGTATCTTTAATGGGAAAGTCAACCATTCTATAACGTGACCAAAGCTTTTGCGAAGTGGTGTGTAATCCGTGTAATCCATCAACCGCTGACTTCTAGTTATTCACGACAAGAGGTTCCAGAACACAAGACGTGATTGTTGGAATGAATTAATCTGAAAAGTTGCGATGAATTGTTGTATTAGTTAGGTGAAGAGATACACCCAAATCAAGAGACGCCATATTATCTATAAATACTCACCACATAGGCCATTTACAAAATGTTCAATTCTCTGATCCCTTTTACCCCTCTCTAGATTTGAACCAAACACATGTGGGTTCAAGCCATGGTCAAGTGGTCTGAGTTACTAAGGCCGAAAACCAATTTCATTGAGCCATATTAAATTTGGTCCTAGCCATTTGGTTCAGATTGCACCCAATTCATTATTTATATAGTATAGATGCATTTTTTAGTCAGAGAGAGTATTACATAGAAGGGGTTCGCCGTATCCATGAGTTTTAAGTGCTCTACTGGTGGATGTAGACTGTTATATCCTAATAGATAGACGCCACTAAATTCGTTAGTACCATAATGGGGCGAATCTGTCTTAAGATTATAGTGTCCAATACTAGCCTCGGTCCAGGTTCTTTATTCATTATTATTATTTTATTACTTTAATTTGCAAATTTAATTAAATAATTAATTAATTATTTAATTAATTATTTTTAGCATATTATAAATATCTTATAACATATTAATATAACGTTAGTTATATCTTAAATGTTAGCATATATTTACCAACAACTACTCCCACCCAAGTGCAATTGAAATTGGTCATATCATATATAGCAATTACCGACCATGTGCAAATCAACAAATAAAATGCTAAAGACTTTATATATAAATATACATGTATATACATTATATATATGAAATAACAAATGATATCTCCAACTTGAAAAGGTGGGTGTGGAGAACACTTTTTATATACACACAGTGTGTGTATATATATATATATATAGAGAGAGAGAGAGAGAGGACTTGGAAAGTGGGTGTGGAGAAGACGGTGGAGGTGTTGGTGAGAGGGATAAGAAAGTAAATATTAGGGGTATTTTAGTCCTTTTAAATTTATCATATATTGGATTAAAACATACTAAATAAATGAGAATAAAAATATTTATTTACATTTTTTTTAATGGTGTAAGAGACAAAAATAATAATTTGAAATGTGAGTGGTAATAATTTTTTAAAAGTAAATAAATAAATGACAAAATACCATTTATATATAAAATGTAACACTCGTTTAATGTAGTAGAGCAACTAATATGGTGTAATTTGTGGGCATTGAAAGTTGTGGCCGAGAAATTATCATGGTGTAGCTGGCCACCGCCCCCTTGGCCTAGCCTGGCCTGGCTCCGCCGATTTAGTTATTTTTAAATATATATATATATATATATATATATATATAATTTCTATATAATATTTTCTTAAAATTTTTAATTACTAAAATTATCTATTAATTATTTTTTTCTTTCCTTTTCTACTTTTCAAATTCATTTGATTTTCTAAAAAAGATTATATTTATCTTCTTAAGTCAAACTGAAAATTTTTTTTTCCTCAAAAGTTTTCATTTTTCTTTTCTTTTTCTTCTCTTTTTTCAATTAAATATCTCTTTGTACTTACATATGATACATGTAGTATGTAATTTTTTCAACGAAAATATTATTAAAAATGACTTTTTAGTTCTTATATTTTTTCAATAATCATTAATTTTGCATTTTTTTTTTTTTTTTTTTTTTTTTTTTTTTTTGGAAAATTGATATTTGTAAGTTAATTGATTTTTATATTTTTTAAAAATTTGCACCCGTGATTGAAATTTTACCTCCATTTTTGTTTGTGCCCACACTCTATGGGCATCGGCCTAGCGGTATCAAACACTTATTACTTTCTAAATAAGTCAAATATTTAACCTAAGTGGAGGTACATGTACGAGTACCTATTACAAAAAATGATAGACATCACAAAGTATTTTTTATAATTTTCTTTTGGGAGTCGGGATAGAAATCCTCACTCAAATTTCCTTTTGGGAGCAAATTTTCTTTTTCTTGGATCATTCTTAAATTTCTTCTTAGTTCTAGATTTTTGCTTAAACACAATGTGTGTATGAGGTCTGCACATATATATATATATATATATATATATATATATAATTAACCAGAGAATAGAAGAATATGTATATTGGCCTGTCTGAAGCTATAACTCAAAAAATTTAGAATTAATGTTTGTATTCAGGACTTATGGTTATTGATGATTACTCAAACAAAAAATAAAATAAAATAAAATATAAATAAGACACCTATAAACAAAATTAGCTATTGACAATGGTTTAAGGCAAATGTAGAGGAAGATTACTTTAATGTACAATGTAGCCGTGTGATGATTATGGTAAAGGAAGATTATGCATCTTTATATTTTTAGAAAGAGAATATTGAGAAAGATAAACTAGCCTACTAAAGGGAGAGCAAAGTGGGTGAAAAAATACAATATTATATTTATTATTTGTGATACAATCTTAAATTTTTTGTTGTGTAGTAAAATAATAATAATAATAATAATAATAATAATAATAATAATAATAATGATGGCGAGCCTTACAGAGAACGTGGTACAAATTGCCCTTAGCAACTTTATGTAATTATTGGATGTCAGTTGAAAGTAATTGCATTATGAATGTAAAAAAAACAAACAGAACGTGGTACAAATCCAGATTCCCCAGCCAAGACATACCTCCGTGTTTCCACGCATACGTTATACCTTTTACATCCACCACACACCTAGAGAGAGACTATTCTAGAGAGAATTTTAGAGAGAGAGAGAGAGAGAGAGAGAGCGCGGAGGGAGAGCATGCTGTGTGCAAGTGCTCTTCCAACGTCGAAAGCAGAGTTACGGAGATTTCTTTATACTTAGTCTCCCTGTCTATATATATATATATATATATATATCAATTGCTCAATTCAAAAGCTTTACTGTGTTGGAGTTTCATTGAATTGAAGGAATTACATTCCAGGTATCAGGTATGTGCTTTCCTTCCTTTCCGAGGAATAATCACACTCTTCCTCCGTCACTACAGAGTACGCCATCTCTCTCTACACATACACACACGTATCATATATATTATACTACTAATTTTCCTCTTCTTCAATGTCGATTTCATTTAATCTTTTCGCTTGCTCTTCAAACTCTATGCAGGTTCCTTCCAGATTTCGCGCCACACAGACGGAGAAATTCTTGAAATCGGTGAGTTCATTTCTGGAAAGGAAAATATTTTTAATAGTAACTTTAAATTTCAAGTTGAATTCATGGAAATTTACGATCAATTCTTGCATTTTCTGAGAAAATTCAGTTCGTAAGAACAGATTTACCCATTTTCAAATTCTAAAACAGTGAAAAATTTTCGTTTGCTGTTTGTTTCCCTTGTTCGTTAAAACACGTATGAGAGCATTTCATGATGAGATTGATGTATCTTGCGTTAAATCGGGGCCGTCCAATACTTTAATTCCTCTTAGCTAACCTTCGTAGATCTTTTCAGTCTTGAGAGAGAGGAGGTAGTGTGAATTGTAACGGTGGTTAGAGTAGAATCAAAACCTTTACATTACGTCCAAAAACCCAGCTTTGTTCTGTTGTTTATGGATTCTTACTAACACGCGTCCGCTGGGCGCGTAGTCTACACTCTCCATTTTTTGTCTCCTGTTCAATCAACACATACTTAAGCAGGTCAGCTCTTATCAGTCATATCAATTTTTTTATCTTTACATTTCTCAATTATTGTATCTTTACATTTCTCGGACAATCCATACTCGATGACTTACCGGTGAGGGGATGCCCTTTCTAGATCCTAGGAGATTAGTAGGGGCATAGTACAAACAAAATTAATGTAGCATGACACAGTTTGTGTCACTAGCTAAAAATAAATATTCAAATGGTGCATTTTAAAGGATAATTAATGTTTTGTTGCAACTGTTCGTGTTGCCCAAATGGTTAGGGTTACTTCCCGTGTCTAGGACCTCGTGTTTGTGTCTTGTAGCCGAATATATGTTGGGTGCGCTAGGTGCACGGTGCACCGGCTCATCTGAGCTGTACGTGCACAACACGTATGACTTGGATGAGACCCGTGCACGGTGCACCAAGCACACCCAATACCTTCACCCTTCCTCTCCGCTCTAACCACACCTAACATTCTTGCCCTAAAAAAAAAATTTAATAATAATAATAATGTTTTGTTGTAGCAATATACTTGATTTGATGTTGTAACGTGACTCACACCGTCAAACAATTGACATCTTGTGGAGAAATTGTTACATAGTCTGGGACTACGTGGTATCGGACAATTGATGATGTATTAATTCTGATGTCAACATTTATATTCTAGTAAGGGCCAAATTGTATATAATGATATGCTTCATAGAGTCTAATAGACTGATGTTTTCTTAAAACTTCTGGCACAGATATGCTGACCAAGATGTGAGATTATTTGTCAAGGCTACTAAAATGTGATTGAGGTGCTTTGGTAGCTGCAATCTTGAGGAGCTCTTTCTCAATTTCCTCAGCCAAGGTAATGTTTTTCTTTCTCTCTTGTTACTAAAATGTTTTAATGGGAATGAGGTAGGCAACAGGACAGTAAGCATCTGTTCACTAAAAATATGAAGGTCGTTGTGTAATACTCCGTTGGAGTATGGTAGAAGAAATAGGATGGAAGGTTGTCGATTTTTGGTATAAATTTTGCGTAAAGTGACGAATAATGCTATCAAGAGAGCTGTCTTGTGACAAAAGTCGTGAGCTCTTCTTATTTTGCCATTGAATTTAGACGAATTTTTGAGATATGTGAAAAGTCAAATGAATCCTTTAATAAATCTTTCAATCCAACGCACAATAATGAGAGATCATGGCTATTCTCTTGATAGCATTACTCGTACAATGAATAAGTTATAAGACATGAGGGTAAGAATTTTCAGTTGAAATATGTAGGAGTTCAAAATTCTTCAAGACCTTAATGACCAGTTGAGCTGATTTGGTGGGTGAATTTTCAGTTACACATATAGAAGACCAGCAAAGTTACACCTTTACATATACTTCCATAAACTTTTCATTATGTGAACATTAAATCCAACTACATAATGAAATATTAATCATCCAGAATTGTGGAAGACATGGGGGAGCTGATTTGGTGGGTGAATTTTCAGTTTATAAAGGTGTATGTTTTAAAAACTGTTGAGCTTTCATCTTATTTGGACCAAAAATCTATTGTTGAAGAATGTTACTCACAGCATGTCAGAGTCCATAATAGCTGAACAAAAACTCTATGATCTTCCAATGCCGGTTGCTAGCAAAGACATTAACATTTGAATACTAGAGTCTTTGAGATATGCATGTGACACAAATTTGAGGTAATGTAATGCATTTTTTTATTAGGTGAGTAGTGCTTTTGAATATGGGAAGCTTGCATCTAGCTGAATAAGTTCACTGTCTGTTTCTTTAGTTCCAAAGTCCCGTCATCACCTAATTTTGTAACCAGTTCTAATAATAATAAGGAACATATTCTTCACTTTTTTTTCCCAATTGCTATTGATGTCTGTCGTGGAATTCTTGAACGAGGAAAATGTGATTGAAATTGCTAAGCATGTTACTGTTTGGTGACTAGCTAATTGGGGTTTCCTGTTAACCGGTTATGTGAACTCCACTGTGTTGCAGAGAGGTGAAGCAAAGCATCTGCGCCGCTTGGAGAACTCCAGTTTTAATCAATTGATGGCTAGAGATTATTGGCCTTACTTTGATCCAGACTATGAGAACTTCAGCATAAGAATCAATCCACCAAGGTTCTTTCTCCCACCTCTTTTGAGAATTGTTTTGTCACTTGTAGTAAATTATGATGTTAAATAACCTGAGTGTCCAGACTCCCAGTATCATCCATCATCCAATATTAAGTAACATAAGTTAGTCAGAACTGTATTGCATCTTTTATTGATAATCTGTTAATATGCGTTGAGAATGTGTATATATGGTGATGGGACCCTTGAGACTAGTCGATATGGTGGATTCGTTGACGATTTAGATGGTGCCACTTTGTTGTTCTCATTCTGATTAGTACTCTTATTTCCCTAATAATTGTTTGTAGGGTATCTGTGGACAACACTAGTTGCAGTGACTGCACTCTGATCAAGGTAATTTTTTAACCTATTTTAATAAATATTTCCTATGCTAACATTTAATTTAATCAACAAATATCTTCCAATGCCCTGTTGCTAAAAGCTGAAATTTATTCTACGTTTGGTAGGAGGGAAGGAATGGGGAAGGGAAGAGAGGGGGAATGGAGCGGGCTTCCACTGTTTGGTGGAAGGGAGAGGAAGGATGGCAAGAGGGACGAGGCATCCCTCTGAGCTGATCCTTTCCACCCAAAAACACAAAAAGGGCGATAGACACCATCTCTTTCCTTGGGATGTCTCATCTATCCCTTCCCCTCTCCCTTCCATCTATTTTCCCATTACTTCTATGGTCCTACCAGAATGGAGCATTAGAGCATTAATACACACATAAGGTTCATTATGTACAATGTCAGATTTCAGGCACCATAATGCAATAATAAAAACTTTACCCTCAAATATCAGCTTCTGGAGATAACAAGGACCAAGAAGAAGCATGAAATATCAAAATATATTGCATTTATATGATTGAATGGCTTGTCGGTGGACTTGGTCACAAGAATTTTAAAGAGATTGAAGAGTCCCATGTACCATATATGTCAACACTAAGAAGAACTGACCAAGCTAGCTGATGCTTTCTTTTGAATGGTGTGGGGGTTCATTTTCGTTACGTAATAAAATACATATATAAATGGTGATATCATACACAAATATGAGGGATCCAGACAACACAATAGAATCCGAGGTGGATTGAGAGAGGTGGAAGCAC
>JAOTQH010257704.1:0-11469 GCA_025631255.1 Cornus kousa | reverse complement strand
CTTCTATAATAGTTCACTTGTTTTTTCTTCGCTCATCGGCTATTTCTCTCTCTCATCCTCTTCGTCGGCCGCATCAGAACCTGGTTCATCAATTTTTCTTATCAATTCTCTCTCGGATTGTGATGGTCAAATATCTACATCTTAATTAGCAGAAGAACTCACGGATAAGAAAAAACTTGTAAAAGAAACCTTTATAACGAGATTAAGAGAAATATTCAAAGCGTATACACATCAATCAAAAAGCATTCCAAAGAAAAGATTTAAAACTCTTTGTACATTCAACTAATATAAATACTTTCTCATCCTCACCTTTTTGTTCAAGTCCTAGTAGTACTCTCTTCTCAGCCATCTCTACCGTGGGTTCCAAGGAGATCATTCAAATGAAAAAAATATTCAGAAGAGTTGCTGTCACAATAGACATTAATCTCTTACAGAATGAAAATCAAGAGGAACTGGTGAATCTGTTCAAAGTTTTGAAGACGATAAACTACTATTGCAGCCTTTTTTGTGTAGACTTTATTGACAAATATGTAATCTAAAAGATGCAGAAAAGAAATTAGAGTTCAGAAACGTTTTCAGCATACAGATTGTTCTATCTTTAATTTGGTTGAAAGTGAAGCCTTCGTAATCATCAGTTCTGTTTTGGCCTAAATGATAGAGTTATATATCATCCATGGATTAAACCTTGATTTTAAGAGGCAATATAAGATGGAATTTTATTTTTGTTTTTCTCTTCAATTTTGCAAAAAAATAATAATAATTGCTTCCCAAACATTTAAGCTTTTAGGAAATACATTGGCGTGGCCTTGGCACGTTAGGTTCGACTTCTTATTTGGTTCGGTAATTATATTTTCTTTCCTTTTATTTTCTTTCTTTCCCTGTATCATCTCTACAAAGAAATTTCTTCATTCCTTCTCTCCACACCTCTTTCTTCCTTTCTACCACCACTAAACTAGTAAAAATAAAAATTAAAAATTAAAAAAGTAATTATTGTATTAAAAAATGTAAGTAGGGGCTTTTTTATAATTTTATTTTAGATGAAAAAGAAAGTGAAGCAGTAAGCACTTATTTGAGCGCTCCAATTAAGCGCCAATATCACTAGTCTAAAAAACATTAAATTAAAAGGTTTATTTGTTTTGAAAGTGACATTTTAAAATTCATCACTCATCTCATCCAATGACCGACACTATCCATAATGTGTTAATAACTATAGTTTGTGTTACACTAAAAAAAATAATAATAATAATGATAAAGTTATTAAAAATAAAATAAAATTTACTGATAAAAGTTAGCTCATTTATTGAAGTTGTCATAAGGTTTTTATTTCTCAAAGTTCTTGAATATGAATTTAAAGAACAATATTTAGGTCTCATTTGTGACAATCGACACTTATGTGAAACAATAATAAATGGACTATATTAAATTTATCTACCATATTAAATTGCATTTGATAATTAAAAATGACACATCAACATCAACAATGAGAATGGTAAGTGAGGACCCGCTTATTATTCTTCTTAAAAATACTTTTTATTTTTTACGTACAATTTTAGGGATTTGTAACCACTAAAATTAAGCTATTTATATTGTAATTTATAGTGCTTTGTATAGTTATTGCATTTTAATAATTTGATTAAATAGAGTCTATTGTGGACATGAAAAATTACTGTACATCATCTTTTTATTCTCAAAATACCCTTATATAATTGTTATGAAATTATACTACTACTCCTCTCATATCTAGAGAAAGTGAAACACATCTATACCAATTCTCTCAAACTTTCCTTCTCGGGTATGTCAAAATCATCGAAAAACAAGGCGGTGAAGCCAGGATGGCTGACAGCACTGCCCTAAGCTAGCTCAAGCCCTCACTGACATCGCCAAGTCCAACCAAACCCTAGAAATTAAGAGTTATATGCTACTTTTTTATTTTTTATTTTTTATTTTATTTGAAAGATAGATATTTGCTACTTTGATACGGTAAACATTCAAGAAAAATGGAGAAAGGCCTAGTTCTCATTTGTGAATATTCCAATTTTATGGTGAGACTTGGATTCCACATACCCACTTGAAGATTTCTTGTGGATCCACAAGCATTTGCATCAACTTTTTGTATTGTCGAACTGTGGGTCGATCATTACAAAGGATTGTGTTGGTTTTTTCATGATGTTTAGTGTTGGATTGTTGAAGGTTTCTCTCTAGAGATGAGAGAAGGGTATTTTGGAAATAAAAAGATGTTGTACAATAAATTTTCATATTCACAATACTAATTTTGACTCCATTCTTTTATCCTTTGACCCCAAAAACTCTATTTTTATGGAAACAATTATAAAAGCCCATTTGAGATTGCTTCTCTTATGCTTGAAATGGTTTTATTTTAAAAAATTACGTGTAGATATATTTGGTAATAATTAAAAGCGCATTTAATGATTGCCAAATTTAACTCTGTAAGTGCCCTTTAAATGAAGTTAAAATTTAGAGATTGAATATTTTAAGTAATTCTTTTTCATTAGTTGTCCTTATTTTTTATAAAAACAATTATACTCATTCTTAATAAAGTTACTATTACCAAATATGGTAATATCATATTATTGTAAAATTAGTAATAGAAATGTTTTAAAAACTATTATTACAAAATAAAATAAAAATAATTTAATTATAATATGTCATCAAACACCTAACGTATATATTTTTTTTTAACGCATTTTTTTTGACAACTATAAAAACTTTTTTCTTTTTATTCCAACAGCAATCCCATTAAAAATTCATAACCTAAAATAAAAAGTTTATGATATACTGGCAAACTTGCCTTTTTCTTATTTTTTTTAATTAAGTAAATAATAATAAATAAAAAAAAACAAATAAAAAAAAAACAGAGTATCATGGTTTGAAAACACAAACAATTGAGTTAAGAGTTCACGGCAAGATTGTGAGGGCACCACCACTCTATCTTCACTCATGGAAAAGAGAATTGTGCGCACGATAGCAAGGGCAGCTCATGATGTGATTAATATAGGGCGTAGGCGAGGACAGAGAAAGGCTAAAGAGGACAAAAAGAACAAAAAGTAGTGGGCGAGAAAAGGCCGTTGACTTTTGATCCGTAAGTGGAAGCATCTCATTGATGGCTTCAATAATAATGAAATGACGTCTTCAGGTAAAAAGGTGCTAAATTCGCCGCTTTTCTGGGGGCAGTGTATTAAATACCACTAACTCTCCTCCACCATTACATTTAGTCAAACCTAGCTCCACCATCTAGGCCACGTGACAAGCGAAGTCATGTACACACGAATACTATTATTATTTATTTTTATTATTTTTTAATATACGAATAAATTTTCAAACCCACTTTGTGGCACTTAAATTATCAACGCATATGCTTCGATAATTTCATTGCGTTACCGTCTTCGACTTAAAAGATCAAAAAAAAAAAAAAAACTAATCGTTCTGCTTCAAAAAAATTATCTCTTTTTTGAAATTGCAACTCCCAATCATTCTGAAAAATGAACATTTCTTTCATTATTTAAATTTGGATAAATTTTGTTTAATACTAACTTATAATCTTTATTTACCTCGGACTTAATATGAGATTCAAATATGTATATATACTTTCATTATTCAAATTTCAACAGAAACAAAAATTGAGTATGTAAATTAATTGCCATTTTTTATAAAAGAAAATTAAAAATTGTTTATACACACATGTAGTGTGAAAATTTTAGTTTACTTTTTATTTTTTTGGTTTAAAATTGTTTGACTATATATCTTACAAAGTTATCTAAAACGTTACAGTATAATGATACTTTCTGATCGTTCAAAAGAAACCGTTGTAGAGGTTTAAGATTGTATAGAGACATTATGAATGTATAAGTTTGCTTCTTGCTAATGAAAACAAATAAGCAAAATTCGTTGTTTATGGTGATGAAAATTTTCTCCTGCCACAAACATTTGAAAATACATTTGTGTTCGACTTATAACGTTGTAATTTGTAAGTAAGAAGAATTGTTATTTAAATTTTGATGCCATTTACAAGTTTGTGCGCTAATACATAAAATTTGACACAAAGTTACCCCGTGTTTCGCATCATGTGAACCACTAAATTAAGGTGATAATTTGTGTAGATTAGTTTTCTGTCATGTCTAGAGATTCGTGTTGATCAATTTTCTGTCATGTCTAGGGAAAGGTATTATATTACAAGTGTCAACAAAAAAATAATATGATATTATTGTTAGCGTTTAAAATTGTTGATAAGAGTATGACCATTTATTTAAGGGGTAGTTTAAAATTGTTGATAAGAGTATGACCATTTATTTAAAAGGTAATGTGATACTACGTATGTAACTTTCCATTTCATCTTAATAAATTACACAAATAACTTATTTTAATTTCAAAATAATATCATAAAGTGACCAAAAATTATCATATTCATTTAAAATATTTTGAAAATTATCAAATAGGTTGAGCTCACCGTTGACTCAACACAATTAACTAACAAATTAGATCGAGTTAAACAAATTGAATTTTTAAACATAAATACAACACGATTAATTACACAGTCAGGTTAACAAGATTATAATAATTAAGATTAGATCAAACCCACTAATTGTATATTGTATTCAAATCTTGTTTTATACCAGGTTATAAAATTTTGTTGTAATATACTGGAACGGGTAAACGTTTTCTCATTCATCCAAAAGTTTAAGTTATTATGTAATATTGTGTACCCACCCATTTATATACATTTTGTGATGCCCCTCGATTTTGGAACACATGTTGATCAGGTCCGTGCACAAAACTAAGGGATATCAAACAACTAAAATAATAAATGAACAGGAATACAAAAAGATAAATAAATAAACAAAATAATATCGCTGAACGAAAACTAAATAATTAAATGAATAAATCATCAATGAATAAGATCATTTAATCCTCAAAGATAAATACTAAATCCAAAGAATACAACTCAGGAATCCTTGGTGGCGTGTCAAGACCAAAGCATGCAAAAACGTATTAGGAGTGGCCAAGTTTTAAATTTATAAAATGCCACTACTACCTCTAACTACTAATGTAGCAAGGATGAGTAGGGATCGTCCACAGGGATTGGAGGCAGTATTGATATGGAGACAATGTAAGAGTAGTAGGTCGAGTGATCAAAATGTGGTTTGTTTGGTTAATAAACTACAAACTAAAACTAAACAAGTTCAATATAAAACAAGTAATAATAAATAAAGGATAGAGAAAACAAGAGAGAGAGGTCTTGGGACTAAGAGGTCACCACTAAACATCACCTTTCTAGACACTCACTGTGTAATGAATGAGGGGAAACAAGTATTGCAATATTAGTGTGTGTTTTTTATTGAATCAACAAGCATGAATAACTAATTAAGTATAAATTGTCTAAGTAACATAGTGAATAGCACAATATATTAATCTAAGCCATTATTCCTTCCTATAAGCTCACAATCTAAATATATCAAAAAAATTAGATAAATATACTACTTGCATTCATAAGCATGGAACATCAAATAACAAGCATGGATTGTCCTCCCATTTAAGAAAGTAATGCAACTACACTACAACTAAGCTAGGGACATGAAAAATAAACTAATTAAACTAAGGGAGAGGCATAATCCATCAAGAAATGAGTATGAACCATCAAATAAATCACAAGAGTATTCTATTAAAGCACCATGCCTTGACAATCTCTAAATTCATAGCATCAACACACATAGACATGCATCAACAACACAAAAATTAGAGATAAACACATGAACATCTATTCTAGCATAAATGGACATATGAATAGAATAAAATGATCAATTGGAAGTATTAAACCACAAAAATCATTGTATAAACAAGATTCATATATAAATCAAGTGTCAAGACAAGAATTACAACACAAATCCCCTCAAAATACAAAACATCAAGGTCTAGAAGGCATGCTTAGGGCTAACTCTAGCCCCAAGAAGATGTTTAGCCACTCATTGATGTAGTCCTCCAACCCTCAAGGGCTATCTCTATGGTAGGGATGATCTCCTTCTTAATGAAAACACTAGATGAATGGAAGAGCTCCCTAATGGTGTGTGTAATACCCCTAATTTTAAAAGGATAATCTCGGCCTTTATTTTATTGTTTTATTTCATTTTTGTTTGTTTATTTAATTTTTTTTGCCTAGTTGTGTAAATGTTTAATTGTTTAAATGGTTTTCTTTGTGTTATTTTACTTATATGCTTTTGTGGATGTTCATTAATGATTTAAATTAATTTATTTATTTGACTGGCATTATTTGTTTAATTGAAATTATATGATAAATGATTTGAATTAAATGTTTAAATTTATTGTTTAAATCAAAGTGTTTAATTTTATTAAGGATGGGATTGGATGGTATGGATTAAATGGGTATGATTAATACCCATGGTTGTTTATACATGTATATACGGGTATATATGTATATGTGAATTAGTTTAATTATTAGTAACTAATTAATAATTGAATTATAATTTTATTCATTATATGCTATGTAATATAACTTTTAGGGTTTTAGTATATCTGTGGTCCCCGACTTAGTTATATAATTATTTTAGTTTTCTTTTCCTTTTCGTATTATAATTTGAATTAGGGTTGTGGGTTTTAAGCCTATATATATATGGCTTTGTATGTCTGCCGAGAGGTTAAACAACCCTATTCACGTATAGAGAAGTCTGAGAGAAAACGGAGAGAAGAAAACTAGGGTTTTGTCTAAGACTAAGGCTGAATCAAGGAGAAGTAATTAACACATGCTCATGAGTTGAACTAGGAGGAATAGAGGTTAGTAAAAACAATTAAGGCCGCCGGAGTTACTAGAGAAGATAGCTTAAGGTTTCGAATTGAAACTTAGAGGCAAGTTCCTATTCTGACTCCTTCCCTTAAACCTATGTTTTGTGCATGCCTAGGTAGACTATAGGATTTAAATTAATGTTAAACATATCTTTTATGCATGTCTGAACTGTATTTGAATGCTTTGAATTAAACTGGTTTGGGGTTGATTGAAATTTTTAATTGAATCTTGCTACCGTTGGTTTTCAAGCTTTATTTAATTCATATCGTTGATGCATAGCAATGTCTTATAATTAATTTGAGACATTGATTGAACCCTAAAACAAGTAATAAAAATATTACAGAGGCTCTGGGTATCGCCGGAGGAGAAGAAGATGAAGACATACGGACAACGGCTCTTAAGGGAGAGAGAGCAGGCTCCCAAAAGGAGGGAGCCAACTCCCTCAAAGATAGAGCCGGATCCCAGTGGTGTGGAGCCGGCTCCAAGGCTGAAAAAGCCTGATCTCCCATGAGGGGAGGTGGCTCCCATTGTTTTGGAGCAGGCTTTCAACTTGTGAGAGCCTGCTCTCGCCCATAAACGCATATTAACTGTTTTAAGGTTTTGTTTGGGTTGTACAGGGTATCTTTAAGCCGTTTGAATTGTATTAAATGTTGTAAATAATTGCTATGGACCTGTAAAAATATTGGGAAGCATTATTTCAAGGATGTATTAAAGAATGGAGTAACATAAATTTAAGGAAAAACCTAACCATTGCACACTGTTTTGCTAATTAATTTACTTACTGGAACTTAGTAAATCTTTTACATATGATTTAATTATATTTAATTATATTTCCATAGTGTTATAAGTATAGTGGATTATCTTCAATTAACCATACTTGGTTTGGATTAAATTGATACTTAATTTGTCGTAAACTGTATCAATTTATGGACGGGTTGGAGGATTTAAATGCTTAGAGTTATTCTAGAAATTTAGAGGATTTGAACATGATTTTTAGGTCTTATAATGAATGCCTAACATGGTTATGTATGTATTAAACTTTATGTATGCATATCTTGGAGTATGGTTGATGAGTACTTATTACTATTTTATCAATTATGCTATTTGGAGGATTGAATGCATAGGTACGAGACGGTGGCATATTAGGGATGGATTAGTTCAAACACTAAGTCCTACATATTCTGGATTGAGGTATGGATTAACCATAAAGGTTAAGTCCTACTCATATTGGTGTCAGGTCAATAAATAATTGGATGACATGTGATGAGCGCTGAAAAGTGCGCATTTAAACCCGATAAGCTTAGGTATTTTAGGACCTTTATCTATCTTATTTTTTCGCTTTAAATTGATTTCATGTTATTTCCATTTTTAGGCACTTATCCCAAAATAAGCTAATTCATCCAAATAAGAGCATTAAATAAGCAATCCTGAGTTGAAAGGAAGAAAGGAGCAAAGTGGAAGCAGAATAAAGCAAGTGGTGGAAATTCTTCAAGTTCGATCGATCATAGAATATCTTCGATCGATCTAACATTGATCGATCTCAACACTTCAAGATGGATCTAAGCTATTTTGTCCTTATCCAAAGACTCCACAATGTTCGATCGATCCAACAATTCTCAGATCGATTAAAAATATTCGATCTTATCCAGTTGTACCACCCCACCTACCACTTTTGTCTCTTTCCCAAAACTATCTCGAATTTGTCCTTATCCACAAAGGCACCACTAAGAATGATCGATTTAGCCAATATTTGATAGATCTCAGCCATGTTTGATCGATCATAGCAAGGGTTCGATTGAACCCTCTCTAGTGCAAGTTAATTCAATTTCCAGCTTATTAAAAGTTGTCTCATAGTCCAATCATTGGAGGTGCCTTGGTGTACGAGCCCAAATCATTGGGTGTGACATTTAAGCTACCTATATAAAGTTTTGAGCTATTTTTGTGAGAAAGATCCAATTATCATCTCTTACACAACTTAGTGAGGAAGAAAAGAAGAGATGAGGCTAGAGACACTTTTTTAGGGAGGAGTTCTTCCATCCACATCAAGAAGAAGAGCATTTCTACCATGGAGATGGCCCTTGAGGGTTGGAGGACACTATCCATGAGTGGCTAGACACCTTCTTAGGGTTAGAGTTAGCCCTAAGTATGCCTTCTACATCTTGATTTATGTATTTTTGAGGGGATTTGTGTTGTAATACATATGTTGACATTTATATATACATGGATCTTGTTTATTCAATGATTTGTGTTGTTTAATTCTTTCAATTGATCATTTCATTCTATCCATATGTCTATGTATGCTAGAATAGATGTTCAAGTGTTTATCTCTAGCTTTTGAGTTATTGATGCATGTTTATGTGTATTGATGCTATAGATCTAGAGATTGTCAAGACATAGTACTTAATAGAATGCTCTTGTGGTTTATTTGATGGTTCATACTCATTTATTGATGGATTGTGCCTCTCCTTTAGTTTAATTAGTTTAATTTCATGCCATTAGCTTAGTTATAGTGTAGTTGTAGTGTAGTTGCCTTAGTTGTTAGATGGGAGGACAATCCATGCTTCTTGTTTGATATTCCATGCTTTTGAATGCAAGTAGCATATGTCTCTAACCTTGTGATGTGTTTGTATTGTGAGCTTAAAGGAAGAATTAATAGCTTAATTTTATATATTGTGCTTTTCACTATGTTGCTTAGACAATACATATTTAATTGGCCATCTATGCTTGTTGAAACAACCATACACACTCACACCAATGTTACAACACATGTCTTCCCCTCATTAATTGTTCATTAAGTGTGTAGAGAGGTTATGCTTAGTGGTGACCTCTAAACCCCAAGATCTCTTTCTCTTTCTTATTTTCTCTATATTGCATTTACTTGTTGGCTTTAGTTTTAATTGCACTTTAGTATAATTAAATCTCCAATCAATCTTTGATCACTTGACCTACTAACCCTAATCTTGATTTCACAACCAATACGACACCAATCCCTTGGGATGATCCCTACTTGCCCTAGCTATATTTTTAGTGAAAGGTAGTAGTGGCACTTTATAAATGTAAAACTTGGCCTCTCACCTTAGCACAGTTTCCAAGCTATGTCACGAGACGACAACATAGTTTTTGGCGCCGTTGCCGAGGCTTGATTGATAGGCAACGTTGTATTTATGGAAATAATTTGGAATTAGTACTCTTTTGATCGTGGTTTTACATAATTTTTATTTCCATTTTGGTTACTTATTGTGTTGGTTCTTGTTTGACTAGGTGCATTGTGCTAAGAAAAGTAAGCAAAGGAGCATTTTAAGCAAGGAGCTAAGCAAAGCAAGGAAAAAACTAAAAATCTAAAAAAATTTGCAAAGCTAAAGTTGAAAAATAATTTGAAGTGCTTAAGGACCCTTTGTGAGCTTTTTCTAAACTCAAGCTCTAGTTAAATCGTTGGCCCGCGTGGAGGCTTGTTTTTTAATTTCTAGATAAATCGTGAGCCCTGCGTGGAGGCATTTTATTTTTCTTTGTATATTGTTGAAAGCATGGGAGTATGGGATCATTGTATGTGGAGGAAGTTTGTTGATTAAATTATTACAAAGGTGAAGTGATTGATCATTGATTTGATTCTTGTTTGTGTTTTGCTTGTGCATACATGGTCGTAGATCATTGAAACCTACTCTTATCCCACTTGATTTTAATCTTGAATCCGTTGTTCGTAATCCTAGGGGAAGAGGTAGTTTAAGTCAATCCATTTCATCAATGGAAGACCATCATGAGGACCATGTGGAGGACCTTGGTTGCATAGACCAACAAGGTATCCTCCATCCCAATGTGCATCGTGACAACATGCAAGTTTGATTAGGCATGCCAAGGCCATTCATTCACCCACAACAACAACAAGGCCAAGTTTTATTGGGAATGCCTAGGCCAATGTATGCTCCACAACCTCCTATTGTCCAAGGAAATCAAGGTGTGCTTATGTTGCACGACCAATTGTTAATCCACTTCTTGCTTTAAGAGATCATTATGTGCCAAATGAATATAATGCAGCCACATGCATTCAATTGCCACCATTTAGTCACATCACTATGAGATTAAATCGCAAACCATTCAAATGCTTCATAACTATCATAGACTTCCAAGTGAAGAACCTTACAAGCATTTGGATGAGTTTCTTGAAGTATGTTCTACCGTGAGATACACGGACATACCGGAAGAAGTTTTAAGGCTTAAACTTTTTTTATTTACCCTTAAAGACAAGGAAAAATATTGTTTCAACAATTTTAGACCTTTTTCAATAACTTCTTGAGCAGAAATGCAACAAGAGTTCTTGAAGAAGTACTATCCAGTTTCTAAGACCAATGTTATGAGAACCTCAATCAAGAGTTTTCACAAGGGGATGGGGAAATGTTTCATGAGGCATGGGAAAGATTTAATGAATTGCTTAGGAAGTGTTCACATTATGACATGCCTAAGTGGCAATTGGTCTAATACTTCTTTGAAAGTTTGCTGGATAATCACAAGGGTATGGTTGATGCATCCATGGGTGGTTCTATTCTTGATAAAAATGAAAATGATACTTGGCGTCTCTATGAAAGCATGAGTGAAAATTCAATGCTAGATCATTATCGTCCAAGAATGGTATAAATTCAAGTGGAAGGAAGAATGCTAGC